>LBNU01013404.1:0-10615 GCA_014162995.1 Artemisia annua
TGTTTTTTAGTATTTGAATAATTGGAATGTTGAACAGTTTATATTTTTTTAATGAATTGATGTAATGGTTATAGTCGTTTTCATTTATATCAACTGTATTCCATATTTGCATGTTTAATCCATGAATGATTTATTTGTTCTAAAATTGTCCATTGCCAGTTGACGATACGGGAGTATCATCGAATTAAGGCAAATGAGAGCGTGTTGGTGATTAATTTGCCAAACTCATATGTTGTTCATTGTGATGAACATTGGACTGACCCAACCTTCGAGATTTCACTGCATGGATCGGCGTCAATAGTGAATCTCGCAAATGGTTATGTCTCATATCCTTAGACTTGAGATGCAAGTAGGTCTTGCATGTGTGGAATTTTATTCGTTGATATTGTTAAACGCTGTCCTGAATAAGGTAGTTATAAAAACCATTTTCAGGAGTGATTTGAAACATATGAATGACACGTGCAGTCAAAATAGGATTTGTTCCTCCACATGTCATGGAGTTAGATACTATTGGGCCCCTCGATGAATTGAACAGATGTTTGTATGGCCGTACCCAAATGAGATTAAGATGAATCTTAATTCACTTGGTAATCATGTTCAATATCTAGATTGAGAAACATAATAGTTGAATAATTAGAATGACATTTGATCCATGTCTAATGTTCAACATAGTATCTGTAACAAAAGGATAGATGACATATGATGAGACGAAAAATGTTACATTTTTAGGGGTCATTTTGAGTCCTAAGTCGTATTAAATTCACTTGGTAATCATGTTCAATTTCTAGATCAAGAAACATAATAGTTGAATAATTAGAATGACATTTGATCCATGTCTAATGTTCAACATAGTATCTGTAACAAAAGGATATATGACATATAAACCATTTAAATTTGAGACGTTTAAGAAACTACCCTCACATATTTCTAGGGGCATTGGCGTGTTGCTAGACGCTAACCATTGCTTGTATAATTACTTGATTATTATGATGTCGCAAGTGGGAGCTGTTGGAGTATGCTCGTATCATAATAACTAATTATATGGCTAGACATATATGAGCCTATGGGGTCACACACATATACACTTAGGTACCACTTTATATGTCTTGTTTAGTGTATTACGATATATAATTAACCTTACGTAACTCGGGAACTCTATCGGGCTTTTAATGACTAAGTAATGGACTTAATCTATTGGACTTGGAAAAATATGGGAAGCCCATATTAGCCCATATAGGGGCCGGCCATATGGAGGGTCTAAGGGGGTTTTGATTTTTGAATTTGGTCAAAGATATTAGAGGGATAATCTCCTAATTTCAAAAAACCACTTACCATAACTTCTTCCCCTCTCCTCTCCTCTTAGGGTACGGCAAAAACAACAACACCCTCCTAGGGTTTGTTTTTTCTTGATCTCTTGCTTTGATTCTTGTTCATTCAAAGGCAATAGATAGGTTACGTGGTAATTGACTAGCATCAAAGGGGTATAAAAGGAGGTGTAGTGTGTTTCATTCATAGAGAAGATCAACCTTATTGATCTCTTGGGTTTCTTATTCTAAACGTGGGTTTGGTGTTTGTTGGTGACTCCCGAATCACGCTACAAAGGTATAAACTTATGTGTTTATTTGTTTATTGATCATATGGCTATATGAGATCCGTGTGGGTGATGTTGTTCCGCTGCGTTTATTTGATTTATATGTATTTTATATTCTCACATCACCTATAATATCTGCAATACTTCTTTAACTTCATGTTGAAGGAGTATTCTTCTCTTGCACTTTGAATGATGAGGAATTGAATCACTTGAAACAAAGATTTATAATCTTATGATCAAAGGATTTAGAAGGATGTTTAGAAAGGATTGGGACTGAAAATATTCGTGCAAAAGGTGTGGAAAAAATGCATAAGTGAGCCTGTATTTATAGGCAAAGTTTTCTGACAACAGGAGCGTGCCGGCCCCCTTAAATGGTGGCCGGCTCCCTTAAAATTAAGGGGGCCGCCCTTACAATTAAGGGGGCCGTCCACCTGTAACGGCCAGAAAACTTTGTCTTTTCTGGTGAAGGTTTATTTGGTGAAAAACTAACTGATTTTGGTTAAAAATTTGAATTCATATACTTGTTATGAATTAAACATTTTCCTTTAATTACCAAAAGTGTTTTTCAAAAATATATAAGATGGTTATATCATTTTATAAACTTTGTAATGTTTAAATAAAAATGCCTTTGATCATAAAATGTATTAGACATTTGTTTATTCATACCTTAAGTGATTTTGTTGAGTGAAATGATATTTGTAACTAAATACTTGTTTACGTAGTAATCTTGCGTTTAATGTTTTTACCTTTTGTGATCATCAAAACATAGGGATATCGAAAAATATTAATAACGTTTTTATGCATTATTTATATCAACAATATCCTCCATTTTGATGATTACAAAATCTAAACTCATTAAACCAAAAATTAAAATATATCCAAGTATTTAGTGAGTTTATACCATTTCTCCCCCTTNAAATGGGATTCAAAAATAAGTTCAGTTTGGTCCATGAAAACAGTTTTGCATGTCACCCCAAGGTTTATAAAACAGTACTTATAAGAAAATGGGGCTATAAACTCACCTTAAAAGATAGTAATCCGCTAGTCAAATAGTAAATAGTGCAACCGCTCCGACACGCGACCTAGGTAAGTATGGTATGACTTAGTACAACATTCATGTGTTAAGTGTTTGACTCATTTAAAAAGGTTTTTACGTTATGTGTTACCATGTACTTGTGTATTTCTTGCTTGTTGTGTGGTACGTACGTTTCAAAAGTAATTTATTAGAAAAGCTCGTCTCAATGGCTCGTGGCGATTGTGATTGGTGTGAAGGTGTATAACGGAACATCCGTTTATTGCACTCATCGTCTTAGTACGTAGTAATATATATATAAATAGCTTATATATATATATATATTAAATAGAATAATAGTAGAACTTAAGTATTTAATTAATTTAGTTATAATTAATTAAATATGCTTGAGAAATATATATGAAATTTATACTTGTGAGGTAATATTATATTATAAATATATTTTATTATTTATAATATAATTAAATATTAAGTCCTTATAATATATACACTTGTATAAAAATAAGTATTTTGTAAAATACTTTAAGTGTTATAATTTTTAGAAATTTGGGCATGACCCGTTCGTTTGTCAAACGTTTCCATTTCCTCAATGTTGCAATCTCTCAAATAATTTACTAGTCACTTTATCCGTAAAATTTAGTACGTAATAACTATATTATTCGTTATATATATAGTTATCGTTTTAATCCGTTCTATGTTATAAAAATACTCTCCGTAAGTCCAAATATATGTAAAAACTCGTTTTCGTCATCCGAAATATTTATTGGGCTTAAATTTCACTTTTGGGCCCGTTAACCCAATATTAGCCCAAAACTATATAATACGGTTTTAGTTACGTTTAATATATCGTTATATATCGAAATTAATTTCTACACGTCCGATAATAATTTTTGGTCAAACATTTTTAGTAAAGAGTGTGTATGGTCAACTTAATTAAGGTTGATGCCTTTACAGAGAGCAAAGTGACACATGAATACTCCAAAAGAGGTTACCACATAATTCAAACTTGTAAAGTGATGGAAATACCTCAATTTTTTGGCTTATTTTGAGACTTATAGGCTTATATAATAAGTATAAACTTATATAAACCCACAAGTCTCAAAATAAGCCGAAAAAATGGAGCTTATGAAATATAAGCCGAAACACAAATAAGCTAATAAGCAGCCCACATATAAGCTTAAACAAACACCCCCATTCTGTTTCTCAAAATTTTGACGTGACATTCTAATATACCCTTTGAGTGTGTATTTCACTGTTAAATAAGCAAATGAGCAGTTTTTGCCAAGCACTAAAAACTTGATGAAATTAAGAATCGCAACTGAAAGATTAAGAACAAAAAAAGGTACCTTGGATCGATAGTTTTCCAATTTTTAACAATAATTAAGAATACTTTGATTGTAATATACGATTTTGATTCTTCAACATCGTTTACATTAGGGGTACGCTGGAGCCTGGAACGGAGAAGAACTCCGCTTTTGCTTGATGTCTATAACTTAAAAAGTTTGGTTTTGACCCCTATAATATTGTAGATTTACCCCACCTTTTCAAAGTTTTCTTTTTTCATGTTTTTGACACATATATTTTTTTACCCACTTTTCACTTAAAAAACGAATTCAGTCTCTTTTTGCCAAATTGGGAAAATCCACGTATTCTAATTTATTTGAGAAGGCTATTGAAAATCCAAAAGAATACTTATGTGTTTTATAGAGGTGGCATTCCTTAACTTCTATGATCATAGGTTCAAAAGGTTCGTACGATTATGTTCCTTTGAAGTACCTGAATATTTTGAAGTGTACTTCTAGAGTATATATAATACACGTTTAGGTACTTTAGGATTTAACTAGGTCGTTTGAAATGTAATATTATGTATGTATTTATGTTGGCTTTGCATGTGTGTTAAAATACCTTGTTCACGTGACTATGGGTATTTATGTTGAACATTTTAACCAAATTTCAAATGTATATTAGTGTGAAATTATATTTATTTATTTATTGATGGGAGAATTAATTAACTTGAATCGTTCAAATTATATTATACATTTATATTCTAAGAGTTTGTGTACTGCCATTTTAAATATATAGCTATATAATATACTAAAACATTAAAGACAAAGAATGAAGTTTATTAGAATAAATGTTACAAACATCACAATAATAATAATAATAATAATAATAATAATAATAATAATAATAATAATAATAATAATAATAATAATAATAATAATAATAATAATTTAGTAGATTATGTACGTTTGTTCTTTTACCACGAGCCTTCAACATAACTAAAAACCATAATTACAATATAAAAAGAGAATTAATATTAACAAACTTAGTGCGCGGGTATTACTAATATATACTAATACCCATTTTTCCCGTTTTACAAAATGCGGCTTCCTATTGGCTGATTCCCCGTTATATCACTGTTCTGAACTGTTCATTAATTTTCGCCCATCCCGTTCCGTTTTCCCCTTGATATTTCCCCATCTACATAATCCTAGAACCTTCTTCCCCATCTACACAACCCTTCCCCAGCCACACACTAATTCACACTAATTTTATCATATCTTTTAATTTGAAAATGAACATGCGATTTGATCAAACCCACAAAGAAAGGCCGATTTGTTAGATCTAATGAGAGGCAGAGACGGCGGAGTTGGCGGCGGCGGTTTGTCAACGATTCAGGCAGGATCAAGAAAGACGTTATAAACCCTAATCAATAAGTTAATTGTCTCTTTTTCTTCATCCATTATTTAATTTCTTGATGAACGTTTATTTTTGTTTTACCAATTTAATGAATTAAGAAATTCATAATTTATATGCTCAAGATTTCTTGGTTTAATTGTTGTCTATGGTGTGATATAGGAGAGTAAAAAGTTTAAGAGACTAAAGAAAGCAAGGGCTGATGCTGATGGAGAACATCAGCCGCTAATCGTTTACCAAAATATGAAATCCACGCCGCAATATAGAAGTCGAAAAGATACTTTTGAAATTTTCAAGTGAGTTTTGACTTTTGATCTTCGATCTTACTTTTCTGATTTTCATTTTTATACACCAGAATTTAGGGGGTTTCTTTATGTGTGATTTGTGATTTGGGTTTTAAGATTATTAGTCATGGTTAATTTGTGGGTAAGATCATTGCTATCTTAATTGTCAGTTTAATGCTGCTTCTTTAATAATATGTATCATGTGGGGGTTGTTTGATTACTTATGAAGTTTTTAAGTGACAAATCATATTTTTGTTAGAATTGAAAGTGTAAAGAAAAAGGTGTGATTTTTTGTTTGTATGATGTTTGGGGTTAAAAAGAGGATAAATTTGCAAAGTTGATTGTAGTGGTGTTGGTAATTGTCTAAACTTCTTTTTGACAGGATGACATAGGTTTCATGAAGCTTTGGGATCACTAGAGATGTTACGCTTTAAGACTTGGACAGGGGCAGCTAACTACTCACATGATCTATTTTCTGTTTGCATCGAACTTGAAAGATACTTATGCAGTTATGCTCAGGTATTAATTTTGTTTCTGCTCTAAAATGATAAATTTCTTTAATTGTCTCAGTATTTAGGCGTCCACAAGAGTAGCAAAACCATGGTAAAATATGGGTCACGACAAGGAAATACAATGTAGGAATAGGCCCAAACAGCGGATAAGAAATTTATTGAGTATATAATCATTATTGCGTAACACTATACGAAGTCTATTGATATACAAGTCACTATAGATACTTTCTTGATGTTTGTAGGTTCAACGGTTTGCAATATTTTTACTCGAGAATGGGTAACAAATCTGACAGGTCCATGGTACACCAATCGCGCCTGCAATAACATTGAATAACTTCAAAACTATTGAGTATATAATCATTTAAAGGGGCCATGATATTACTCATATATTGCTCAAAAGAATATTGTAGTGGTTGTTACAATTGAGTTTTGTATGCGAAACCTTATATGCAGAAAATACATAGGTAGCAGTATAATGTTTTTAGTTTTTCTGGTATATATCATTTACAAATCATTATTGCATAACACTATACGAAGTCTATTGATATACAAGTCACTATAGATACTTTCTTGATGTTTTTAGGTTCAACGGTTTGCAATATTTTTACTCGAGAATGGGTAACAAATCTGACAGGTCCATGGTACACCAATCGTGCCTGCAATAGCATTGAATAACTTCAAAACTATATGATGAATGGCGGCATGATTGAAATTACTTCTATTGGTATTGCAGCCCTTTCGAATGTGAGCTGCCCGCATTTGACTGCAAAATGTTTCTTCACTGTTCACTCCATGCGGAATAAATCAACGGTGTTCATTGGCGATTCGATCTCACATAATCAAATGCAGTCGTTGTTTTGCATTCTCTCTCAGGTACATCTCTTGATCATATTCTTTTGTGTGTCTATTTTGTTGAAAACTGTAATACCCCGTAATTTACCCAGTCATTAACTGACATTAAACACAAATTAAATTCATTTGAACATTTAATAAACCACTTTTATGGGTTACATTTTTTTTATAAATAACACAACTACGGAAAATATTCACCAGCTAATTATGGGGCGTATCTCACATTTCATTTCAAGCAACACCGTACCGACACTATATTAGTATGGCATAAAATATAAATAAACACCTAATCTTCCAGAGTCTATAGTCTCGTCTTGGTATTATTTTATTTAAACGCTTCCAAAAATTATACATCTCAAATCTATCGAATCAAAAATACCATGATTACACTTTGGCTCAACAGGACACGGAATACACGGACTAATAATAGCCCTCCTTTTTATACATACTCTTAGCCGCCCACTTTAATCATAATCACTTTTCTCTGTCATTGGTTCTACTTTTTCTTTTTCTTTTTTTTCTCTTTCTAAGTCAAATTCACGAGAAAGTTTTGATAGTGAAGATTGATAGTGACTTTGGCCAAAAACAATCTATGCTCGAGACTATCATCTCAAAAGTATGTCGATGTTTTTCTTCTTTGATCCCTGTTATCACTTTCAGCCGCCCCACTTCCCTATGAGCACCTCTCAAGGTCACGGGTTTTGTTAAGAACTTTCAACTTGAAAGGGATCCAAGCTAAGAATGGCCATTCACAAATCCCCAACTCCAAAAGCATGGTCAAACCCTTCTGTTCTTGTTTCCTTTTGTTCAGCCGAGAACCACAAGCACACCACACATGCTTTTCCTTACAAAATTTCACAAGAATACATATATATTTGAACAAGAAAGTGACATTACATACTAAAGTTAGCATTTACTCAAAATAAGCACACACTCTTTGTACTAACTAGAAAATATGGTCAAAACTTGCCCATTCTTTCTTCTTTTAACGGTTAGAGATCACATGGATGAACACACATTTATTCCCTTCAAAATTTACAAACACAAGTCTCATTCATTTATATATATATCTTTTTGAAATAAAGCTTGAAGAGATTTTGGGTTTAAGTGGAAATCAGATTAGTAATCTTGGGTATATAGATTTGGTGTTCTTGCATTCCTTCAATCGACTACACACACCCACTGTAAGAAATCTTGACCTTTAAGCTTTTGTGTTTCGGTTAGTATATATTATCAACCTAAACTCCATTTGATTGTTCATGTAAATGGATTAACTTTTATTTTATTTTTTTTTAAATAAATAAATAAAAGCCAATATCTTGTTTTAATTTATACATGGTAATCGATCTATATGTAAAATGTGACATTGAATTGTTGTTTTGGCTTGTGTGGTATAAAAGGGTTTACAACACACTAATAAGTACCAAGAAAACAGCTACTGCTCATGTTATATATACAAATCAACATATTTATATGTTTATACGAGTTTAGTGTACAATTTTGGAGCAAATAAACAAAAAGGAACTTATGAATCTATAGAAAACTTTAATTTTGGCTCAAGTTGGAAGGAGCTATTTTGATTTTTAGCTTATTTGCTTTGCTTACTGACTGATTCTAAACTATTAAGACTAAAAATGGTGTTGAGATAAAGCGGGTCTGTGTTCGGAAAAGAATGGCGAGCCACTGTTTGGGGTAGAACCCAACAGTGAGGTGCCATTTGATTTTGTTTATCTTATTCTCAAATTTGCAATTTCTAAAACTAATTAGATTAAATAATTTGGGTTATGTTTGTGTAAGGCCAACGTGGGTGCGTATGGTTTTGTTTAAATTGTGAGTTAAGTCAAAATGCTTAGTTACATAAAGATATAAAAATCCAATCCGCGGCCTATTTAACTTATATTGATATAAAAATCCAATCCGCGGCCTATTTAACTTATATTGATTTAAAAATCCAATCCGCGCCCTCTTTGATTTATTTTGATATAAAAATCCAGTCCGGGGCCTCTTTGATTTATTTTGACATAAGAATCCAATCCGCGGCCTCTTTGACTTTATTAAAATGGTTTATGTAAGAAAATTTGCACCATTTGAGATTTTGGGGAAACGAATATATATAAACGGGTCATGCCCGACTTTCGTCAAAACTCTATACTTAGAGTATTTTTATCGAAACCCGACTAAGAGGTGAAAAACTAAATACTTTATATATTTTCACAATTTATCATCCACTAACACTTATATTTATATACATCCTTATATTTTTACAATTTATCATCCACTAACTCTATACTTTTAACTAACGATATTCTTATACTTTCGACGTCTATTCTTCAAGATACCTTACCTGTGATTATTTTCCGTATGTCGTCATGTGGGTACTTTTGGAATGAGGAGTTATTCGTCATGTATACTCCTATTATTGTAAACTTATGTATATACTTATTCACTTTCCAAGAGCCAATACTTACAGACACTTAGAAAACTGTTTTAAACTTATATGCTGCCACACAAGCAACAATAACACAAAACACTTCAAAACTTTTAAACTTATTTAAACGTCATCGAGTCGTACACCTGAAGCTGTAAACTAAACTTGTCACACTAATTTAGGTCGCGTGTCGGTGCTGCACACTGTCCATTACTTGGTACTTCATTCTATTCAGCCTATTCCTAAGGTGAGTCATAGCCCCTCTTTTATCTATTTTCAACCTTTTGGGGGGAGATACATGCTCGTTTTACTTATATCTTTTACTCAACTATCTTAAAATCTATACTTGATTTGGTGATTTACTTTAAATCCTTATTGCAACATATTACATGTTTCAAACGTGAACACAAGTATGACTCTGTATGCTACTCTGATTGATATTGCCTAAGTTAGCTGCTTGCCAAAAGTCCCTCATATCATGAACCCGTAGCCACTTTGCGAAGTGAGCGCGAATATAGTGAATAGATCTATTGGAACCGGACGCCCCATTTGAAGTTAGCCTGAAATGGTAACCGAATGCACTATATTCGAGAAGGTAGGAACTGGCAAATTCCTGCTAACTTGAGGGCCCCTATTACCTGCATCATATTTTTATGAGTAGGCGGACGCCATAAGATTCATATGATCTTATTGGTAGCATAACTCTGTTAACGTTTGGGTGTCATGAGGCTTAGGGCAATATCTTACACTTCGGTGCTATTGTTTCACTACTACTTGACTTGTGTTCAGATGCTTTATACTACTACTATGGATTATCAAGCAAACTATGGGCGTATAACAACGTAGCCCACGCTTTATCTTACTTATTGAAATTATCAAACAAACTCGAAACTTTTTCAATCAATTGTTTTATATAAACTCTATGAACTCACCAACCTTTGTGTTGACACTTTTTAGCATGTATTTCAGGTTATTAAGGTGATAACTTACTCTTGAAGGCGCTTGGCAAACGGCATGGCATGGTCATAGAAGACTCTGATAATATTTGGGGACCAAATCAAATATCTTATGGGCCTTACTTCCGCACTATTTCTGAATGTTGTAAATAAAATACTCTAATTTATGAAATCTTTTTGAAACAATTGACGTATAAACTGGTCTTTATACTTTGTGTTTAGATACCAATTGAGTAGCACCCCAGTGACATGTATGCTT
>LBNU01013407.1:0-24583 GCA_014162995.1 Artemisia annua
TGGAAGGTTTTTTGGATATTTTTTGAGAGATACTGCACTTTTCACTGTGAAAAAACACGGTAAAAATGCAGTGCTACTTATATGTTTCTCACTCACACCGATGACTGACACGTGGATTCACTAACACACTCAGAATATCGTGGCTGGGGGTTTGAAACGGTACGAGACACGTGGATAGTGTTTCCGTTTCCCGAGGTGAGGGATTTAAACCTTTTCAACTAGATTCATTGAACTTCCCTTTTGGCGGAAAACGACTTGAATTCTTCCCGCGCACGAGTCGGGAATAATTTGAGCATTGTTAGTCTAGCATCCGCACTCTTTGTCGTGCGCACACTAGACTGGGGGACATGATGACGTATAGTCCACACCGGGTCACGAACCCGATTAGTAAACAATACTAATATTTAAGCCCGCTACGCGTGGCCCAGATTCACGTCGGTTGGACTACCAACCGGACGGCTTTGGCCCATAAGGCCCAAGTCCAAAACGTATTTATGGAACGGATAAAGGGATATCTTCTAAACAAGGAAAATATTCACTAGCGATATCCGATATCGGCGGATACGCCGTAGAGTAAGGAACAAGTAACCTTATCGGTTACATGCCTATAAATAGAGGGAACCCTAACCCTCGCAAAGGTACGATTCACAAAGTGATCCTAACTCTTCTCACAACCCTAAAACTACGATTACTTACTCTCACGCCGGAGGATAATCGGGGGAGACAATCCCTCGATAAGCCTAACGGTGTTTGTTTCTTTCTTAGTGCGCAGGTCTCAAGCAATATCAAGCAATTGATACGAAGGAGGGAACCCAAACAAGGAACGCCCAACTTTTGTATCAACATCATGCGTTCTCATTTTATCTGCGTAGGGGATAAAACTACGTTTGTTTAATATAACACCCTTAAGGTGTAAAATCTGACAATAGACTAATAGTATAGGGGTTTTATTATAATATGCTCGAACAAAAGAATATACTTTGTGGAATCCCCGCCCGTTCCATTTCAAAGTCCACGCGCTTTTCTCGTGTCCTTGTTTTTTTTGCTTTCTATATTTTTAATTTCCTCACATGATTATGAATAAAAAACTTATGATATCCTATACTTTAATTTAAAAACTTTTGGTGCCTAATCATGAAATAACCTACCTTTTAAATGCGATTTTAAAAAAATATACATTTGAACTTTAAATCAGTCTTGATACGTGCATGAACACAACATGATCAAGTCTTAATGATCAACAACTTTGGCATATCTCCACGTTTCTATAATATTTCTATACAAACTCATATTTCATGTGCTGAGTACAGTTGTTACTATGGTACGTTGCATTATTTTTGGCTTTATAAATTTGTACTCCTATTTTGCTAGCGAGAAAATGAAATTGAATTAAGTATTTGTCGTCTGCTACTTTCATTTAGTCATTTAGCAGTTGAAAATATTTCCTCTAATTTAAGTCGCACGCAACCCCAAACCCCCTCACGCGTGAGCTTAGCCAGAGAGACGAAAGATGATGCCAGTCACCATTCGGAGATTGTGCAAAGTGGGCTTTATTTATTTATTTATTTTTTATTATTATTATTATTTTTTAAATCATTGTTTATTCGATTTTTGAGTATGTGTGGAGCAAGGTCTGGTGGTTTTTGGTGGCTCCAGACAATAACATTAAAGAGACCCTCTTACACATGTAAACTAAAAAAAAAATTGCATATAAACTTGAATTATATGACTCATATATGTTTAATATTATACGTATTTATGTGGCCCCGTTTAAGTGGAGACTCAATGCGACGACACCTATTGCACACCCTCCGAGACCCCTCTAATATGAGGGTATATTTGAAAGGTGGGGGGACCATCGTGGGTGAAAGATGAGAGGAGTGGTGATGTGATGAATGCTAACTAGTTATAATACCCGTGCACGCACGGGTTTTG
This sequence comes from Artemisia annua, assembly GCA_014162995.1. Classification (NCBI taxonomy): domain Eukaryota; kingdom Viridiplantae; phylum Streptophyta; class Magnoliopsida; order Asterales; family Asteraceae; genus Artemisia; species Artemisia annua. The sequence continues at coordinate 1,936 of LBNU01013407.1, forward strand.
ACATAAAAATTTTATCATGTATTTAATACCGAATATATTGTCTTTAAATGTTTTGAACTTTACATCTATTAATTTAGTATAAGTTAAATTTATTTTGCAATAACAATGCCTATTAAAAACAGTCGCGACACCCCTGTATTCGGCTATTTTTACAATTCCAAACACCCCTAAAATTAGCAATTGAAATAGTCTCAAACACCCTTGAATTCAGCTATCAAGATAGTTTCAAGCACCCTTCAATTCAGCTATTAAAAACAGTCCAAATACCTTCAATACTGCAATTAAAACTGTCATAAAAACTCTTTAATAACTATTAAGACAGCCATTAAAACAATCCTAATCACCATTGAATATAACTATTAAGACGGTTCCAAAACCCTTTAAAAACTTATTATAATTAGTAGAAAATACAATCCCAAACTCCAATAACTTAAGCAAGTCCTACTTTAGTAAACCGGCTCATTCTTTTCGCAGCAGATCATCATTAATCTATATTACAACAAATTCAAAAGCAATTAACACATCAAATACTTGTGAGATTTTTTTTTTTCTTTTTTTTTTACAACTTTGGAATAAGGTTAATGCAACATATATCAGTGCCTGAGACAAAGACATTTATATAATGTTAACTTGGGATTATGTGAGTTAGCCGTTTAAGTATATGAAAATTCAAGAGACAACTTGATTTTAAAATTCAATAAACACATATACCATATAAGCAAATTATTATATCAAATACATGTTCTAAGTAACCTTCAAAGTAAATCCGTAGTTGATGCATCAGGTGTAGTTTCAGGGGTTTTTATGGTTCCTACTTTAGCATACTTGGTGATGAACTTGTATTCCCAGTCTCTTAATGTGTCAAGTTCGAATAAACAACGCATAAGGACCAACTGGTATATAAAACATCCTGAAAGAAACATCAATCAGCTAATACTCAAACTATTGGCACAAAACGTACACTTTTTTTTCTTCATTTCTTTCGGACTTAACAACGCGCACAATACACTTTCTGCTAAAGTAATAAAAAATAGAAGGTGCAGCCTAATAGAGCATATCACTTGTCAAAATGAGTAAATTAGCTTTGTATAACGTTTTTAACTGACAGACATGCTGAGGTTGATGTTGATGTTATTGTTTAACTTTAACTATTGATATCATGTTGTACAAAATGTGCGAGTTTAGTAGCACATAATGAGCGTTAATGAAGTTAAAATATGCTCCGTAAAGTTTTTAAAATGTTTTTATGGATATTCATATATAAATTTTAAATAACAATTTCATGAGTCGTTGTTATAAGTAGAATCGCGTATATTTATTTTCATATCACAGTAACTCGTGCTTACCATTTGATATTTATATTCCCGTTACTAATAATTTAGCCGTATTTAATATTCAAACCCGTGTACGCATAAATTAAACTTTTAAATAGAATAACATGAGTCCTTATTTAAAAAAATATTCTAATGGATGAAAGTCTAAAAACTAATACTAATACTCATGTAATTTTAAACAAAGTTAATATTATAAAGTATAAGGGGTATAAAGTGTAAGGGGTTATTTGTGTTTTTTCTAAAGTTATTAAAAAACATGGAAACTTGTAATTTTACACTTAGCTCCATATAATTTATTTAAAATTCAACCACTAAAGTTTTATTAATTACTTCCTCTTTTTTTAAGTTTTTGTTTTCATAAATTTGACACCTATATTTTTATGTATTTTTTTTCTTAACCAAATTTCTCCACCAAATTTATTAAGTTTGACCAAAATCAATTTAATTTTGACTTTCTATTGACCAATCATATTTCTCGATTTCGTCTACGTGGCAAAATCGAGCTCTCCTATTGGTCTAATTTTTTTTCAATGAGAAGGGTTTTACAAAAACACTCCGAAATGATGTAATTCTTTTATTATATAAAAGATATTGCGCTGATGTAAAAGGTGAGAGGGTATACGTGAATGGTGATCATTGCACCTAGTCTAAAGAGATTTTGTAATTTTCATTTGAAGTCATTTATTTTAATTAAGCGAAAAACATACATCTTTTCATATGGCCTAATGTGTTAAAACGTTTTTCATATTAAGACAATTAAGTCAAATACATACGCCACCTTACTATTTCAGATTGGATTCTTATGGGGCTGTTTGATAAATCAGAATCATTTAGCGCTGAATGACTCTAATCACTGAATGATTTTAAAGCTCTGAATGACTTTGATTCTGAATGAGAATACACTGTTTGAAGAATTTTAATATTGATAGACTGAATGACAAAAATGATTGTTTAAACCTTTTTTTATTACCTAATTCAATTCTTATCAAATATTAATTACTAAATTACATCAATTATAGATATCATAGTTTTGAAAAAAATTATTATGATTATTATATTTTGTATTGTTCGAAGTTTAATTTTGTTTCATGTTACAATCATGTAAAAGGTGTGCTTAACTTATTAATCAATTTGTTAAAAAGGGTATCCTATTAAAAGTTAAAAATTAATATATATAGCTTGGAATCAAAGAGGAGGTAACGACAAAAAAATGTGATAGGAGGACAATATATAAGAAGGTTTTGCTCTAATAGGTTACTTTAAAAAATATATATATAAGTCATATTTATTGTGAAAAAGGCACTGTACATGGCATTATACTGAATCATGAAGGGGGGATTTGGTGCTGCTTCATTCAAAGGCACGTGGAGTGATCCAGAGATAAGTAATAACATGTCAAACAACATTTTATCTCTGACCGAATCATTGATTTCTCTGAATGGTTCCATTAAGGGGCTATCAAACACCCCTTTAGTCTCGCAAGCATCTTACAATGGTTCTATTTGCAGCAAATGCAATTTTATTTCTTAATGTCCACTATGACATGCATCGTCAACTATGGCATAAATTTCACAAATTCGTACTATGATGATATTGAGTAGTTAGGAGGTGTTTGTACACATGTTTAGAGCTCACGGTGCAAGACTGTTGCCTCGGCGTTGCTATAACTTTGGTATTACACCATTACCTTGACCCAACAACATTTTTTTAACTAGTGTGTAGTTTTGTGTATGTGTATGTGCATGTTTTAAGCATGTTTAGCTGGTCCAATTTTCAGTGTAATGAGTACGAGTAAAATGCGGTCCAGTGTTAAGCGGACATGGCAACACCTTTCCACGACTTTGGTGTTACTTTGTATGCTCTTACATCATCTACAACTTGAAATCGTAATGATAGGTTTTTAACTTTGGATAAAACGATAAAAACTTCAATCAGCTATATAGTATATACTCGATTGAAATCACTGGTCATACTAATTATTTCCAAAACACCCTAATGATGCATGATAAAATTGACATAAAGGTCCAAGTACATTGGATAAAGATCCTCTCAAGTTTACCTCTAATGTTGGTCATGTTAAACTAATTTAAAACAAGAAAATTTAAAACAAGAAAATGATCAAATGAGACTACAAGTAATTGAAAGAAGGGACCCACTATTTTATTTCCTCTCATAATATCACTAACATAAGAAGAACATGAATCATGTTAAACATGAGAGGATCTCTAAGTACATTGTCATATAATCCTCGCCTCTTTGGCGTCATGAACAGAATAAGACTATACTTCACATGATTTTACCACATTTATCAATTAACAACTTACCTGTCAATCAGTGTAGTAGGTTTACATGGGCCTCTAATCTGTCTACAATGATAACTAGGGATTATATAAAAAACGCCACTAGATTTTAAAAAATATTTCAAGCATGCCAAACATTTGATATCATTTATAACAAATTCCCCATAACGACAAAGATCCCTCTAATTATAACCGGGTTGACATTGCTAACCGGGTCATGGAGATTTGAACCATAGTGGCTCTCAAACAATTTTTCAAAGTAACGCGACTTTGAATTATAGGGTAAAAGTGCCGGATTTTGACTCATTTATTTATAACCGGTAGATTCAGGTATGCATTACATATTAAACAAAGTATTTCAATTCAGCACTACCTGACCCACCATACAAAAAGTATTCAACCTGACCTGATGTACCAAAAATATTGTGCTATGACTTACTTAACCCAGCCGCTCCAACCAGTTTTATAACATTGCAACTGGGAAATAGAAAAAGCCACAAGCATCTCAGGTTAGCAAATTTATGGCATCAGAAGAACAACAAAAGGCTACGATCAATTGATCATGTAAACCTTTGACAGCCAATCTTGCTAATAATATCAAAACCCCCCATCCAATCAATATACCTTCATCTATGTACCCATATAATATTCGGGTTAGAAATATAACCTAGTTTTCACCAATAGCGCAAGGAATGCATGGCGGATCTTTCGCCTGATCTTTAGGTGTGATGTTCTCCAAGCATTGATCATGAAATGTATGCCCACAAGGAAGGACCGCAACTGGTGGTGGGACAGAGGGTTGGAACACTGCTCCTTCAGATGTTAAAGCAAGGTCTCTCTTGCATAATAAGCACTTATATCCGCTAAGTTTAGGAGTTGTGTTAAGAGCTGTGAATAATCAAAGTTGTTAGTTGTTACTATATTGCATTGATGTATAATAACTTAATCTTGTTAAGAACATCTGAGTTGTTCAATATACAATCAAGGAAGCAAATAAAAAAGATATGATGTAAGACTAGAGATTGCGATATTGATGGTAGAACCGTACAAGTAGCCTTTAATTGAATTTCAATTTGGCAAATTACAAAAATTGTTGCAGATACTGAAGCTAAACAGTTTAATCATGCACATAACATAGAAAGTAGAAATGCTAATTTGGAACCATTAACTTATAAATGGGTCAACTTGGGTTTTATTTAACTTTAACGGGTCAACCAATAACTATATAGGTAAGTATAAAACAAAACGAAATTTACCAAAAAGTGTTTTGATGCAACCAACTTGCCGGACGCCCGGACCTACCCATTTTCCATGTCTAAAAAGAATATATCCGTAACCTGATGGACGCTTATCAACTACGTTATAACACATGCAGTGACAAAAGACTTTGTTCAACAGAAAACTAATACTGATTAAACAATAAACAAGGAAGACCTAAACAGATAAAGTAACTGCGCAATTTTTAGATAACAGAGATGATCCCATCTATATAGTAATAACTAGGTGATAACAAATAGGATAGAAAATGCTGTAGCTATAAGTTAAGCAGCTTAGTGTTACAACCCAAGCCCTTTAGGTTTAGATACACAAGGACATTCTAGGTATTTTATGTAATCTAGATAAAATAATATAGGACAATGTGGTTAGAAATGTTCGTTACAGCCCGAGCTCTTCAAGTCTAGACATGCCACATATGTACCACCTGGAAACCAAGTATGCGCCTTATAGATCAAAAGAGAGCATTCCTTGGGACTTCACAGCATCCTAGGTCCCATAAGGCCATAATATTTTAGGATTACACAGTTCTAAACTGACCCAAATGGTCCTTTAGGCAATATAGGAGGCGGCAATATGGGAGGGTAGGGCAGTGGGTTGAGATAGGTATGGGTCATTTATAGGTTGGATACGGGTTCAGGTTGGTAGTGATACGTGTCAGTTTGAAATGATTTGACCAGTAAACACTTTCTTACTAAATTTTTTTTAGAAGCATGCCCTAAAAATGTAACTTGAACGAATTTCATCCAATATGTAAATGAGTCAAAATTGCTACGTCTAGACAATATGGTAGAGCCAAGAAAGTTCTTATATCTATAGTTTTCTTCAGAGGGTAACTACATCCTCTAGAAGGACCCCTCCCACCCTAGTCACATCCAAGTATGCAACTGTTGGAAGGAATAAAGAATAAGATAAAAGAAGTGTTATATACTTCGATGTCCTTTTTTTTCTGCATTGTTTAAATTTTTTCACAAATATATCCTATGCTAGTTGGTAAATTTTAGATGTCATGAATTACAAATACAAGTATATCAACATTGTCAAAATATATTGAACTAATCACAATGTTAACATTAAAACAGAACGTCATAAAGCAAAATCTGTAAAAATATTATCCAGAGCTTCCCGCAACTAGGGACCACAGATAGAAACATTATTACAATTACCTACCCCATCAACTATAGAATTTTTTTAATTTTTCAGAAAATACCTAATGTACTTTTTTGTTTGTCCCATTTGAGTCATTGTATTATCTATATTTGGTAAATGCATTAAGAGATGATGTGCTGTTTGGGTCAGTTTTCAGCCCGCAATCTTAGTATTTTCATATAAGCTTTCACAATATATATAAATACAGCATTTTATACAAAAACTTGTCATTCTGGAAAGTCTGTTTTCACTAGCTTTTTGATTACGAAATAACCCAAATGGGACACAAAGCCATCTTTTAATGACTCAAATGCATAAAAGAGTATCTGACTGAATAGAACATTTGCAAAAATAAGCTGGTATACTATGCAAAAAATAATAATAATAATAATAATAATAATAATAATAATATATATATATATATATATATATATATATATATATATATATATATATATATATATATATATATATATATATATATATAAAAAAAACACACACACACACACACACACAAACTATATTACAGAGTGGAATTTTTGCAGCCATATATAAGGAAAATAGATTTACCTTTTATATGAACAACTCCAGCAGCAGTTGCTGGAGGAGCACGAGGTCTTATACTTGATGCACCCGGTTTGGAAGAACGAATAGAACCAGCAGGTTGTTGTGTATGTGACCCAACTGGTATAGAAGGACAGACAGGAGCAGTTGGTACAGGAATAGCTGGTGCTGGCATAGAACGATGAATTGTAGGATTAATTATCTTCTGGCGCTGATGGGGTGCAACTGCAGTTCTCAGAGGTGGGTGGGGTGCAACTGCAGTTCTCAAAGGTGGGCCGGGTGCAATTCCAGTTCTCCAAGATGGGTGGAGTGCTGCTGCAGTTCTCTTCTGATATGGGTTAACACGGGAGTGACCATCAGCAGTTGTAGCTGAAACAAATAATAAGTGAAAATGAGAGAATCTACAAAATATATAAACTTGGGAACTTTTACAAGTTGTATCATTTCAAGTTCCGGTTGCATAGAAATTATAAGTGGCCATTTCAACTAAATTATGTAGTAAAGGGTCACAAACAGGTACAATATAGAAGTTTCTAAAAAAGTAGATCAAATGGATTGAACAGGTCGGAACATAGAATTTACAAAATTTAATGACTAGTATAGTCTTTGTAATCATTTTTAATACATTAAATATTTACAAATATTTATGTAAAAGAAGAAAAAAATGTATTTGATTTTGTTTAGATTTACAAAATGGGTTCAGTTTTACCGGCACAAAAAAGTTACTCATATCCAACCAAACCCATCCGACCCATTACCTGACCGCCCATTTCACAAGCTTATAGCTAGAGATAGAGAGAAATAAAGATCCAAATACCATTGGTGGAAGTTGCTACTCGAGGATCCTTAGGAAGCTGAATAACTGCATTTTGAGATAGACCTGATTTAGAAAAAAAGCAAGCATCAAATATGCAACAATGCCAACACAGACTAGCATTGTATAGCTAAAAATATCGGGTTCCAGTTACCATGAGCAAACGGTTCTTGAGAATTCATTGGGTAACTCACAGGTGCTCTACCAATCCGATCTAATTGCCATGAAAATATGTTCAGGTTTATTAACATTACCTTGGTAACATTGAAATTTTTTTATAAATAGCCATACCAATGGAAGGTTGACGTAGATGATCAGCCAGGCGAGTGGATTGTTTATGCAGAAATTGACGCGTCTGACCTGAAGATATACAACATAAATCACTAAATGCTGCCGACACAGATAGCTTGGAGAGATTTTAACTTTCATGTTAAACCTTACTTGTTTATTCATTAATAAAAGACTTGTCACTGTCAATTCCTTCAATGCTAGACACAAAAATATTAAGTCAAGACCTACCTTAAACTTTATGATATCAAACAACATCCCAATAACCAGATGCTATTTACTTTTTTGTTTTATTACAGTTCGCACATATGTTACACACCAATCATATGTCAACAACTGTATAGAAATATCAATGTCAGGGTACCTGTGCTAGTTGCCTGCAAATTTGTTCCCGTGGGAGACATAAGTCGTCGAGCAGCTTGAGGGCTATCTCTCCCACTAAGCTCAACTCCCAGCCTTTTCGGGAATGGACCATCTCGGTCAGCTTGACCACTGCTCACCCAACCTACTTGTGGGGCCATTGTCCTCTGAGAAATCAGATCCTGAGTTGGCATGGGCATGGCCCTTTGTGATGAAAATTGTCCTGCAAGAGAAACATACAGAAAACATATTGCTTCAGTAAGGATAGCACAGTTCAAGTGTCTTCATAGATAATTACTAACTAGAAAGGATTTTCAAACCACAACAACAGGAGAACTAGGGCGTGTTTGGATTGCTCATTTAAAGATGTTTATCTGCTTAAAATAAGCAGCTACAACCTGCTTATTATTATGTACTTAATTTAGTGTAAAATAAGCAAATAAACAGTTTCATCCAAACAGTCAAAACTCCAATCTGCTGCAAGTAGACAAGCTCTTTAATTAGCAAACCCAAACACCCTCTTAACGGCAATTTCCACCTATATAATTGGATTTGAACACCAAGATAATTATATAAGTGCAAACGATAAAACTTGCTTACCAGCATAATTCGCGGGTATAGAACCACTTCCAAGTCCAAGAGAAGAACTGACGTCATTTCCTAAACGACTGTCCTGCACCTGACCAGAATGTCTATACGAGTTGACCCATGAAGTCATAGCCAATTCTGGTGCTACATTATTCATATTAAGTTGTTGGGAATTTAAGAACGGTGCAGAATTCCCACCCAGTGTTCCTGAATGCCCAACTTGATTACCTACAATCAATCTATACTGATCCAAATTACCAGATGTTATATTCCTAGGGATGACATTCTGCATAGAACGACTACTGTTGGTTGGGGTCATTTGATCCATATGACTAAACTGATTAGACTGATTAAAGATACCACTGATGTTTCTCTGAATACCCATTAAGTCAGCATCTGAACCTTGATCCATAAGTCTCCGAACACGAGCTAATTTTAACTCAGCTAGAGCTGCTTCTTTTAGCTTGTCAGAAGTCTCTCTACTGTTTGGTTGATACCCAGACGTAGCTTCTTCATTCCCTCCAATTCCAAGACTCAAGAAACTACCCTCATCTTTTCCTTGAACCCCATACTGACTGCTATTTAAATCGACACCGTTTCGGGGATGAACTGGTGTACTGTCCCTACGGTGAAACTGAGATGATGAACCACCAATATCACCAATATCTAAATTTAGTCGTGGTCTATTAGAACTACCAATATTAGATTCTCCACCAAAGTTTCTTCCAATCGTTGGAGTATTACTAGACCATAGATTATCAAGGTTACCAACACCTGGCCCGTCGTTCATCAGACCAGCAGAAATTGCGCTTTGTCCTAAATTCAGACACTGAGAATTCCAATCCAAGTTTTCAAAATCAGGACTGAGGCTAACTTGGGAATTTTGAAAGCTATTAGTGTTCATTTCAGGATCCATAAAGCTTCCACTAGATTCGGGGATACATTGGGCGACATCCTGATGATATTTCTCCCAACCAGGGGACAATAAAAGTTTCATATCGTCAAATGAATCGAAAAGATCTCCATCTAGAAAACTAAAACCATTGGCTGCGTCTTTATTTTCTTCTATTAGTGGACTACAAGAAACAGGCGCCTTGCCCTTTTCATTCACTCTGCTTCCCATCATCTGATCATCCAATGGTTCTGTCAATGATTCAGTAAAAAGCGCAAAATCAATCACCAAACAATCACAAAACACATAATCTACCAATTAACCCAAATGCTCAAACTATAAACAAAATGTCCCACTAATACATATCGCCATACTATCCAAGCACACATAATCCACCATTTAAATCAAAGAATAATACTAAGCAATCACCAAATGGCCAAAATACAAATTTTCCAATAATTCACTAACAATGAGTCCGAAAAACAAAACGTTCCACTAGTTCACATCAATGACCAAATTATCCAAACACACATTATCCACCATTCAAATCTAAAAAAAATACAGATCAAACCACCACACCAGATGGCGAAAATACAATTCTTTCAGTAATCCACTACTAGTGAGCACAAGATCAATCACCCAAACTATGAAAAACACACGATTCACCAATTAAACCATTAAAACATAAACGATAAATACTACAGTCTACTAATGCAGGTCAATCACCAATTCACCATATTACTGAAACTAATACAGATGAATCATCAAATGGCCGATATGCATTTCTTCTAATAATTCACTAAAGGTCAGTTACTAAACGATCGCAAAACACATAATCCACATACAAAATGCCCAATTAGATCAATTCACCGAAAATACCTCAGACGTTAAACAAGACAATGAACAAACAGGCATTAATCATCTAAACACACATAAGTCATAACCCATCATTCAAATAATCAAATTGCCAAAACACGATTGTTTCAATCAATCGCTACAACTGACCACATGACCATTACAGCACATATTCATTAACAAAACCAAACAAAGCCATAATTAGGTCAATTGGCCCCCAAAAAACACACAATTCAGTGATTCCACCTTTCAAATCAAACAAAAAAAATTGCTTATAAACTAACATAATCAAATTTATAGATCAATAAAAAAAAGCTATAAAAACACATAAAAAGCATGAGTCGTATCACATGATACTCGTGAATATGAAGAAATTACAATGACACTTAGTTTAACAGCAACAAAACATACCGATCATCAATTAATCACAATCATCAAACGGAAAAACACAACAATCGATCAAATAAACATAAAATTCACATTAAAATTCAAGAGATTCATATATATAAGTATATAACTATACAAAATAACACACATAATCCACTTCACCATCAAAGGTTTTCCCTATTCAGGTTACCCGGGGAGAGCGAGTCTTTGACTTATATGTACACGGCCCAACCGTGACCATTTCCAACCCTTTCCCCAGCTACGCCACCCCTAAATGTGTACCTAGGAGGTTAGGTGCCTTTCCACTAGGCTATTTGGTGGTGGCTAATCCACTTCACCATCACCGAGTACTAAAACAATATAAAGCCTAAACTCATCAATTTACGCACACACAAAAGAAACACAAAAAATGCTTTAAATCGCCATCACCAATTAACCTGAAATGATGCGTTTTAGGGTTCAAACTTCCTAGTTAGGCCGCGTACATGAAATGAGAAAAAGCTTGTTCGTTCATAAACACGAAATTCACATTTATCAACAACAAAACCTAATAATAATCAACGAAATTAACAAACAAACAAACCAATTCGATCAAATAATCAACAAAAATCACATCTATTAACCTGAAATGACGCGTTTTAGGGTTCAAACCTCCTAGTTAGGCCGCGTACATGATACACGCTTCGAAATTAACAACGAAATTAACGGTAATTAGTTAACAAACAAACAGTCAACAATTCGATCAAATAATCACTAAAACGACAAAATCTAACAATCAATCTCTAAATGATTTAACCATCAGTTAACTACAACCATACGCGATTCGATCAAATAACTCACATTTAATCTCAACAGCTACACATAAATATATATAAAATTATGCTTAAAAAAAAAAAAAAAAAAAAAAAAAAAGTATGAGTCATCATCATCATAAGCTTGATAAAAAAGCTAAACATTCAACAATCATTTTAAAACCGATCAGATAATCCGAAATAATCACAAAATTAACATCTAATTTCAAGAAATAAAATAATTATACACAATTGGATGAAATTAAAATCTAATTTCAACAGATAAACAGTTATTATATATAAATAAAAACGATTATAATTTTCATACNGAAATGACGCGAATTAGAGTTCAAACCTCCTAGTTAGGCCGCGTACATGATACACGCTTCGAAATTAACAACGAAATTAACGGTAATTAGTTAACAAACAAACAGTCAACAATTCGATCAAATAATCAACTAAAACGACAAAATCTAACAATAAATCTCTAAATGATTTAACCATAAATTAAATACAAACATACGCGAATCAATCAAATAACACACATTTAATCTTAACAGCTACACATAAATATATATAAAATTATGCTTAAAAAAAAAAAAAAAAAAAAAAAAAAAAAAAAAAAAAAGTATGAGTCATCATAATCATAAGCTTGATAAAAAAGCTAAACATTCAACAATCATTTTAAAACCGATCAACAATCAGATAATCACAAAATTAACATCTAATTTCAAGAAATATAATAATTATACACAATTGGATGAAATTAAAATCTAATTTCAACAGATAAACAGTTATTATATATAAATAAAAACGATTATAATTTTCATACTGTGTGTGTGTGTGTGTGTGTTGTTGATCGAGTCAGAGAGGGGGAGAGGAGAGTAAAAACTTTTTATTATGTATGATTTTGGCGCTTTTAGGGCTTGTGGGGGGTTTTTAAAGGGTTCGGTGTGGGGTCTTATTTTGCTATACACGTGGAGGAGCTCTCTGTTGACGTGGATGGTGTTACAGGTGTAATTTTGTTAATAACAGATGATGAGGGAAGGTTGTTGTGACTTGTGAATTTGTCTATTTCATTTCATTCATTTGCTAATGGAAAATGGTGTAAGAATTCCACTTAAAAAAAATTATATACCGGGAGGCCACTCAACTTTTAAGTTTTTTTATTTACGTCACATATTTAATGAAAGTAAGTTATAGGACAATAGGAATCAAACTAGGTATTTATTTTCATTTACATCAATTCTGGTTAAATTTAATCCGGATAATTAATAAATGAGAATAATGAACTTAACACTAACATATTAAACTAATACGAATAAAAAACTAGCTGCGAAACTTCGGTTTTATTTTTCTAAAGTACGTTTAATACTATAAATTCACACTTAAATTAAGGGTATAATTCATATTTCACATAAAACTTTTTATTCGTATTGTTTGGATAAGTTATAGGTTAGTTCCTTACTTATATTTTATAGTTTTCAGATATAAATTTGGGCGGAATTGGTGAAAATGAAAACAAACTAATAGTTTAACGGTCTATAAGTTCGTTTAAATAAATGGTGGCATATATGTTAAAAGTTGAAAACTTTGATGACCTTCATGTACATTATCCCTAAAAAACATAAATTGAGAAGATGAAGATGCATTAACTTTAGATGTATTTCAATTAGTTTTGAAAATAATTTTGAAATGAAAGCGATGTAAAGTATACTAGCAAAACATTTTAAGCGCAAAACACAAAAAATATATAAGATTTTCCTAGCTTGATGAAATGCATTTAATTTAGTATATGTGTATGCATCTAATTTAGAGCTAGAAAATAGATTATAATTCATCTAGAAAATTATGCATGCATCTAATTCAAGTCAACGCGTTTAGAAAACTTTTACGATATCTCATCATTTTCATTTTAAAGATTTCTTTTCATTTGATCTTATAAACCATGAAAAATGACTACTTCGTTGTTTTTACAGATTTTTTTTTTACAGAAATTTATGTTACTTATATTAGTCATGCAACATTTCTTATCTTAATTTCCTTTTAGTTAGTACATTACTCGGTTGTTTTTATAGAAAAATTATACAGGCTGATACGAGTAAGGTAAATTGCGTAAGAAAAATGATTTTACGTGCCTAATAACCATTCATACTTATGTACTTATGATTTGATTGGTTGATTTAAAAAATGATTGATGAGAAGTTAAAGAGAGAAAATGAATAATACATTTGACACATAATTTATGAACTAGGCATATATTTAAACATGTATTTTAGGTCTAAATAGCTCTATTCATTGCATAATGTAGTGATTAGAGAGGCATTATGACAATATTTGAATTTGTCATATGCACTTTATAATGCTTGTCACCATTATCCTACTATCATTATAAATGTTGTGTGAGATGGTTAAAACATACTCCCTCCGTCCCAATTTATTTGTCCACTTTTGACTTTTTTGGTCTTTCTTGTTCAACTTTGACTTTAATTATTTTTGTTTGTGTTATATAATATTTGATGCAAATTATACCAATGAAAATACATTTAAAACTTAATCCATCCATATATTTTTCACCAAGTATTATATAACACAAAAGAAAATATTTAAGGTCAAAGTTGTAAAATAAAGACTTCAAAAGTCAATAGTGGACAAATAAATTGGGACGGAGGGAGTAGATGATGAAATGTAATATTAATTCCCTTATTAGTATATTGGTAATTGGTAATTTGATATATGTGATTCGTTTTGTATACTACAGGTTATTAATTTTGTAAAATATGCTTTATGCTTTTGAAAATTTAGAAGGATGTGTATTCGCTTGTAAAAGGGAATGATTATGGGTATAGAAACAAGGATGAGTTTATAAACCTATAACTTTTGATGGGTTTTGAAATTTGCTTAATTTTGTAAATGAGATACTGTTTTTTTAATAACCAATCCATAAACAAACAATTGTATTGAAAATGGAAGTCATTGCAATATTTCATGATACAGATACCCTTAAATCAAACATACCTATATCTAGGTGAAATTTATCCTACAAAGCTTTTATTTATTTATTTATTTCTAATAGTGCACAAATATAATCCATAATCTATCAGTATTAACACAAATATGACTGCCTTATAATTAAGTGATTGTAATATAAGTACAAATATAATCCATAATCTATGAGTATTAAGGTCTTCGTTGATATGCGTCATGGTGAAAACGAACTGAGTTGTTTCATCTGATCAATCAAATGAAGAAATTTTGTACAATCAATTATACTTTGGTTGGATTTGAATAAGTTCTTGAAGTAATTTTTGAATTGTTTAGTTTGTCTGAGTAAATGGTTAGCCTGGTAAAATATATTAATCTCTAAAATTTAAGTACAAATGGAATGTGGTTGAAGTACTAAACAACAGATTGTGGTTAATGTGATACTTCAACCAGGGACGGACCCAGGATTTTTAAGAGAGTGTTGCACAAAAGAAATGTTGGGCGTAAGAAACGAAAGTAGCAAAATGAAATTTTGGAGTTACACATAACACAAAAACGGCAGTTTTGAAATTGTTTTGCACTTCGTGACCTAAAATCAGGTGTAGCCCATGCCACACCCGGTATATATATGGGTCCGTCCATGACTTCAAACACATTTTATTTGTACTTAATTTTTGGTTATTAATAAGTTTCAGTTTCAAACGGTGAAATGATCCACAATGTGTTATATATGAGGCATGAACATTGAAAACCTTGACCAAGTAGAACATATAATTCGTATGTTCCCAACAACTTAATACGAAAGAAAAACGTCAAGTCGAACAACTCACATGCCTCATAGCTAATTTTAGTACGAACGGTCAAGTATTTAAGTTGACAATGTGGAACAAATCTAAACATATACTTTTGTTCTGCATTCAAAACAATATTGGTCATCAAATAAGATATTCCAATTAAGTATGATTTAAAATTAACAACACAGGCTACATCAAAAATTTAATATTAGATCCAGTGTCATCTATAATTTAATTTTTTCGAGTTTGTGTACAGGCAACAAAGAATTACACTTTAGAGTTTGTCTATATCGCGGCATAGTCTCCCTTTTTGTCTTATTAGGGCACATGTTCGTCAACGATGAAAGCCGTTTAAGACTCGAAGAAAGAGTGCTAGGCCCCGGGTAAGACTTTCGGGGACCGGGCAAGATGAATTATAGAGTTAGGGGCTAAGGTTTGTCTATAGGGATTGGGCAAAGGCGAATCTCGACTAAAACAGTGTTAATGAAAATTGACAAAAGAAAAGCTTCCCCTTTCACATCATTATGATTGAAGATCATGACTCAATTATAAGAAACATATACAACTAAAAGGGAAAACAAATACTTCAACAGAAAATTTTTATAGATTCTTAATATCAGAAATAATGGGATCAAATTCAAAAATAACCCTTTAATTTGACTTGTTTAATCAATTATAACAGTCTTTCAAGTAAAAATGTAAAATTTGACTTCTAGCTAGCTAGCACATTGGTGAAATAACAACTCCTAAGCTCTTTGATTTTGATTTTTCTTCATTTTAGTGGCAAAATTAGATACGACTTTTTTTTTAAATAGATTTCACTTTATTTTTTTTTCGTTCAAATTAAGAAACAACCATAATAAATAATCAAGTTTTCTTACATATAATATTGCAAGATTTTTATTTTTTTTTTTATTTTTTTTTTCCTTCATAAACTTACTAACTTAGTCATATAAGTCCAAATAATGGACCAGATAATCAAACCTATGGGCCTGATTTAGGGAGTTGGAGGAGCCCAGTTTCATAAATCCTACTTTCGTACACTTTTGTCGATTTATGCGCACAAACAAAATAAAGAAAAGATATTGTTTCGTGCTTAATAGATTAATAGAGAACATTGAAGTTTTTACAATAGTCTAAACATAACGAAATCTTTTATACTTAACTATGATGTGGAATTCAACTATACACGGAGTAACTGTTAATATTACAATGCAAAATTGTTAGTTTTAGGAGAAATGATTGGTAAGCTAAAATTTTGTGTCTACATCTGTGTTAGTGTTTCATTGTTTATGAAAAAAGTTGATATTTTAGTTGCAACAGGATGTTGTTATGCATGTGTAGAGATAGAATTAGACACGTCTTTAAATCTTCTTAGACTAGAGGTGGTGGTGGTGAGGACTCACGGGTGAGACCCACTACTTGAGTTGTTTGTCACACGTGAGCAAGGCCAAAAATGAGGGGAAAGGTGACCATGGTCACCTTTGGGCTTTTGTGCAATAGGTGGCTCTCATGGGGTTTTATTATTATTTGACCGGTGAACGTTGTTTTCTAGTTTGTTTACATTTCCCAGCGTGAGTAAAATCTTCCACGTGGACTGGTTTGAGATGGTTGTTAATTTCCAAAACTAGAGGTTGCAGGGGTTGTTCATCAGGCATGTTGGGCTAAAAACTTGTTAAAAGAGCCCTTTATTTATTTATTTATTTATTTATTTATTTTATCAAGTGAGAAAATGAATACAAATAGGTGAAAGTTTGTGACTATTTTGTATCATGGGCGCCGTGTTTATGTATGGTATGTAAATCGTGATTAATAGTGAATTGAGATAGTTGTGTTATTCGTTTTCTTGTGTCAAACGGTAATGACCCAAAGGGATGATTAAGAATCAAGAGTTCGGGTAACACTCAAACAAACCATGAATGTGTTAAATGTGTGAGAACAGTGTGTGTAAAAGTTTAAGAGAATGATTTTGTGTGTGTATGTATGTGTGTATGTGTGCGCGCGCGTGTGTGCCTGTGTGTGTGTAGGATGCCTTATATTTATAGATAGGCATTTAGGGTTTTAAGGATAAACCCCACGTGGGTGATCAACGGCTGTAGACAAGCCAAGTTTGATCATCTAACGAGTAGATAAGAATGACAGGTGGCAACTCCTCTTTGGCTAGTACCAGGTCGCGCCAGTCTCCCATATTCTTGCTCGTGTGTCTCCCACTGTCATATGTTAGATAGTACATGTTTAATTATTAGTTACAGTTGGGAAACAGTTATCTCACACGTGTATGTTATATGGCCTGAGAGGTTCTTCTACGCCATGCGCGCGGGGCCTCGGAATGTGGACGAGTTTATCAAGTATTGATAATGGGCCTTATAAAATAGGATTTTTCTAACTTGTGCCCAAAGCACACCAAAAGGACTCGGGACCCATGAAAAATGATTCAGATACCCACACAAAAGTGCACCTTTGTGTGGGTCTCTGATATCGTTTTTCATGGGTCCCGAGTTCTTTTGGTGTGCTTAACTTGTACCCCTTGGGCAGAAGTTACAAAAACCCTATTAAGTATTAATATTGAGCTTGACTTTGACGTATAATTAGTGATCTTGAACCATTAATATTGATATGCTATCAATACCTTAAGTGCCCGTCTATAGAGAAGCCCGGACTTTTGTGAAGCAAGCAACTCTTTCATCAATGGAATCAAAGTAATTTGGTGATGTTAGTGTTTCAAAACACCCAATATGCACGTCTAACAAAACTGGGAGGTATCAAGCGACAAGCATAGAGATTTAAGGAGGATCATTCCTCAATTGTAGAGCAATTGACCAAGCAAGTATTTTGAAAAAAGAGGCCACGTTAAATGAACTTGAACAAATGGTAAGCAATATAATACAAGGTATGACATGCATTTTTACAAACTAACATAAATCTTTTAGCAGGTACTAGTTTCTAGACGTCCAACACCAGGAATTATGCATTTTAATGTTTATTTTTTTACAAGCATGCAATTGTTGTATCATAAATATAAATTTGTAATAGAAGTAGATGCAATCATAGCTTTGACAAAGTTTTTTTGAAAAATAACACCAAGATGAATAATTCAATTTATCAACATTTAGTTTGACGGGTACAATAGAGGTGATGTTAGGTGTGGGAGGTGGACCAGTCATTATGATGTGGTAGGAGGGATCGAGGATCGGCTGGAACTAAAGGTTAGGGAGAAATTGTCGACAAAAAAAAATTTGGTTGTTTATTGGTTTTTAGGGTTTTGAATTTTTGGATGTGATACGGTATTACGGTAAATGATTCATTGATTACTGAATAATGCAGAATTACAATTTAATGAATAATAAGTGCACTAGGCCTCTCAATAACATACAATGGGCCAACACTAATAATACTACATTAATACTAATAAACTTAAGAGGAAATTGGTAATGAAGTGTGTAGCTCATATGAGAATTTTAACCTTTGTGTTTAGGATACTTCAAAGCTACGCGGTTGCCGAATGGTTGATTATTACTAAAGATTATATAGACGGGGTTGGAGTTCTAATTTGTTAAAAGTTTAACTTTAATTTTGTTTAAAGAAGTGTTTGGCTAATGCTGTCTAAAGGGTTGTTTGGGTTGCTACTGTATAAAGGGTATTTGGTTACTGCTGTTTATGGTTGTTGCTTTCTAAAGGGATGTTTGGTTCTGACCAAAGGGGTGTTTGTTTAATGTTTTCTACATGAAGATGCTCATAAAAATTAAAGAATATGTATGTATTTGATTTGAGTGGGATTAGAGCCCGAAAGAGTGGGTCAAATGTAAAAATAACTTGAATTAGTGATCTTTGTATATTCAACATTTTACTTTTTCATTTATATTTTTCACAGAGAAAATATAATTAACTTGTGTCCATTAATGCATATAATATTATACTGTAATTTGCAAGCTCTTTCTTTGCATACACACCACTTTATTGATTGTTGTTTTAGGTTCTTACTTAGCTATCACTACTTTGTAGAATTGTACCGTTATTATGCAAGTAAAAAAGTATCTCAAATTGTCACACTTTAAAACTCTTTAAGGCCTTAGGATCCCCTGCATTACTATTTTACTGCCTCTTTTTGTTCAGGATCGATGTTTTCAAAAGAAAACCAAACAAGCTCGGTATGGTTACTTTGACAATGCTTCACTTATCATGTTACCTATAGTCGAAAAAAAGATTAAGCTATTTTACTAGAACATTATGTAACTTTTTGCAACATAGGATGGAATTTGATATTGGCGTGGTCCGTGGACAAGGGAGAATTGAAAGGAAAAACATTTTGCATGAAATAATCAAGACCACTATACTTGACTAAATATTAATGATGATATGACATGAAAACATACTTTTTTTTTTTTTTTGTGTGTGTGTCATTTTTAGTGAGTTTAACATTATGAATAACCAATCATGTATATTCATCTTTTTATTCAGACTAAAAATTTCATAGAACTTAGCCCGCTCATCGGGCGAGTCTTAGAGCTAGTAAAGAAAATATGACAAGTTGATATTCCACGTATTAAATTTCAGTCACACGTATTTTCTTAATTTCCCACATAGATTTCACCATAATTTCCAGGTAAATTATTTATACCCACTCTTTTACCCGGTATATTAATTTGGCTCATTTTGATGACCTGTTTATACCCACGTCTTATATCACTTTCTCAATGAACATGATGAGCTCATAGTTCTCGATTATCAAATGAATCCCATATGTACAGATGCTAAAATCACAAGATAGTTCAAGTGGGTGATGAAGACCACTATCAACAAATCAACATTCTTTGATGCTTTTGATATGATATGGGAATCTTGACTTTGTTAAAGGGTTGCTAATAAATCTAAATGTTTTATGTGGAGTTTGAATAATTATGGAATTTGTGTGGTGTGTCATATTGTTTTGAAAATGCTTTATGTGGATGTAAATGGACTCGACTCCAACAAAGCTACAATGATACATTTCACAAATTCCATGGACGAACAATCAATAATTCTTAGCCATAGACGAGTAATATAAACGTTGAATAAAAAAAAAAAATGAAATAAAAATTCCACATAAACATACAAATGAAATAAAAATGCCAAATAAATAAAATTTATAGATTTAGCCGGTAACTGGTTGCTATATTTTTGATAATAGAATATGTGGTGTTAACTTTTGTATGCTAGAATGTGCAGTTTAAAAGCTCGTTTACTAAAACGAAAAATTTTAAAAATTACTTTTTCATTTAACAGACTTAAAACTTAAACTACATTCAAAGAAAAAGATTGAATTGCAAGCATTATGGTGACGTTCTTTATTAGAGCACAGGGTATCGTAACGTCACAGGGCATTAATCCTATGTGGCTCTGGTGTTGGTTTGTGTTACCATACCGGGTAAGCTTGGTGTTGGTTGGAGCGTTGGTTAACCAACGTGCGTTGCTAAGGAGTTTACATATATTTTTTTTATTATTATTTTTTATAATTGGTTTACGGTGGAGCTCAAAAAGTGGTGTTGGTTTGTGTTATGACACCTAGTGGTTTTTGTGGTGTTGGTGTTAAAGTTGAGACGATGATGTGCAATGATACTAAAAAGGTGTTGTTCTTGGTGTTGGTTTGTGTTATGATACATAGTTCTCTTAGTATTGTCGTCTCACACTAATTGAATTAAGAAAGATGANAAAATGAAATAAAAATTCCACATAAACATACAAATGAAATAAAAATGCCAAATAAATAAAATTTATAGATTTAGCCGGTAACTGGTTGCTATATTTTTGATAATAGAATATGTGGTGTTAACTTTTGTATGCTAGAATGTGCAGTTTAAAAGCTCGTTTACTAAAACGAAAAATTTTAAAAATTACTTTTTCATTTAACAGACTTAAAACTTAAACTACATTCAAAGAAAAAGATTGAATTGCAAGCATTATGGTGACGTTCTTTATTAGAGCACAGGGTATCGTAACGTCACAGGGCATTAATCCTATGTGGCTCTGGTGTTGGTTTGTGTTACCATACCGGGTAAGCTTGGTGTTGGTTGGAGCGTTGGTTAACCAACGTGCGTTGCTAAGGAGTTTACATATATTTTTTTTATTATTATTTTTTATAATTGGTTTACGGTGGAGCTCAAAAAGTGGTGTTGGTTTGTGTTATGACACCTAGTGGTTTTTGTGGTGTTGGTGTTAAAGTTGAGACGATGATGTGCAATGATACTAAAAAGGTGTTGTTCTTGGTGTTGGTTTGTGTTATGATACATAGTTCTCTTAGTATTGTCGTCTCACACTAATTGAATTAAGAAAGATGATATATAGAGTGATGGCGCCCGTGGGTAATGGGCGCGTGTACCTTTAACCCGTCACCCGTCCACATAGTTTTTTTCTCGCCCATCACCCACCCGTCACCCACCAATGGGTACAATTTTCTACCCATACCCTTGCCCACGGGTATTTGTTGCCCATGGGTATACCCATGGGTTAGTGACTTAGTGTTATGTACCAAAAGATGACTTAATGCAGACACTCTCAGTTTTATTGCTTAATATTTTCAGTCATCTTTCTCTATTAAGTTACAAACAAACAGTTTTCATATGACTTAATAAATTCAGTTTTTTTATATTAAATCAATTAAGTCGAATTCAAACAGCACCTTAGTCTTGAAACTCAAACAAATTTTTAGGTTAATGTGTTTTCTTGAGACTTGGTGGTAACTATTAAATGTATACCTACAACATCATAAATATTTTAATTAGTATAATTAATTTTAACATGGGTTTATAGGTACACCCACGGGTATACCTATGGGTATTTTAAATGGGTGTCATGGATTTACCAGCGATGGGTATGCCTCACCCGTCACCCACTGATGGGTGCAGATTTTTACCCATGACCCACCCCTGGGTGAAATTGACGCGTTTACCCACCCATTTATAACGTGTACCTGCGAGTTTTGGGTTTTTCCTCGCCCATTGCCATCCTAATATAAACCTAAACAGTTAGACATTTATGTGACGACACATGCGAGTGATAATAAATTCAAGTGGTCATCTTTTGCTATTCCTCGTTTACCCTTTACAATTAATACTAGCACATTAATTTCTTAATTTATTTATTCTCTCCAATCAAAGTTCCCACTCTTCCTTTTCCAGTTTCATTTGCCGTAGTTTTTGTGTTTTAATAATTCTTCTGATGCCTGAGGATAAAGTCAAGGTTACAACAAACTTTTTGGTTTGATTCTTTATGCTTGCCTAATGACACTTTCGGTTT
>LBNU01013407.1:50521-63101 GCA_014162995.1 Artemisia annua
TGTCAACCTCAATTTCCGTGTGATCAACAAAACACTTTAATGTCATCTGACTATCGTAGTCATAATCCATAGTGAATTTCGAATTGATGAACACTTGGAGTTGTTTGTTGAGTACACAAAGGGCAGCCATGGATCCAATTTTAGAATATTCTCCTTGCTCAAGTTGTTGTTGTAGTTGATCTATGTTAAGAATCATTGTGTCTGTGAAAGTTTGAACATCTTGACCAAAGAGTGTTGCAAATGCACGTTCGAATCCCAGCTTGAATCCAGTTCCCTCTAAAAGTACCGAGAGGTGTGTATGAAGTTGTCGAAAACATTCTTTGCAACTTTCATTTGCATTGTGAAACACTTGTTTTGGTTGTTGAAGCTCTCTCTCTTGCGAATCCGAGTACAAAGATTCCATTCTAGCAATATCAGACTCAAAACCGTTAGTTTGCTGCACAGGATTTGAACTCATATGTTCATCGACCACGTCGTACAGTTTGAGTATCTCAGAGATGACAAAATCTGAATTAGTAGACATGATTATNCAGTCTGAAATTTGCATCCATGTCATGTGTAACAAGAGTCACTGAACTGCTGGTAGTGTCAAGCTTATCAGTCTCTGATCTTTTGCATATCGTGACAACTGACCCAACATCCGATGCTTTACCCGAATCACCAATACCAGCACATGATTGCACCCGACATGCCTTCACCTTGTCATCATACTCAAGTTGGTGCTGTGCTCTTTCCTCAATGAACCTCTTCACATTACCCATGAGTTGGATGAGTGTATCTCTGAACTTGTCAACCTCAATTTCCGTGTGATCAACAAAACACTTTAATGTCATCTGACTATCGTAGTCATAATCCATAGTGAATTTCGAATTGATGAACACTTGGAGTTGTTTGTTGAGTATACAAAGGGCAGCCATGGATCCAATTTTAGAATATTCTCCTTGCTCAAGTTGTTGTTGTAGTTGATCTATGTTAAGAATCATTGTGTCTGTGAAAGTCTGAACATCTTGACCAAAGAGTGTTGCAAATGCACGTTCGAATCCCATCTTGAATCCAGTTCCCTCTAAAAGTACCGAGAGGTGTGTATGAAGTTGTCGAAAACATTCTATGCAACTTTCATTTGCATTGTGAAACACTTGTTGTGGCTGTTGAAGCTCTCTCTAGCATTTCCAAAAAGAAAAAAATCCAATCCCGCGAGACGCTTCCTGAGGTTCCAAGAGTATTCCATCTTTTCTCGAATCTCCTTTATTCAGAATTCCTTATGTGATCAATGAACCTATAAACATATGTATAAAAAGAACATATTTCATTTACCTTCACCCATTTTTAGTAATAAACGGTTTCTTGCTTTAGTCTGACTGGATTTCTTAGCCCAACTCGGTCGGTCGGTTGGCCCACCTCGACTTTTTGAAGGGAGTTCTAACGATCGTAGCGTCAAATCTGCATGAAAAACCGCGGGGGCTCATGAGCTTGGTCTTACTTCAGAAAAACCTCTTTAGTTGCCGCCCCCTACTTGCTCATGGGTTCCCCCCTCCAGGGGGTCTGACCCCTTTTTTATAAGCTTATAGGCGGAAGTGCGATGTGTCTGGAAACTCGGGATCGTAAACGTCTGTCTTCGTGGGGCGATTTTCATTTAATGCCTATTGGTGTTCCAGTAATACTAAAGCAAGAACTCCGTATGCGTGTCCCTTCCTTTGGTTCAAATGCTCTGAGATTACGCTTTTCGTCCATTCGTTGGGTGATCCCTTGCTCCCCGCCCCCGTACCTCATCCAGGGTATGGAGGTTCCATGTTTTCCCCGAATTTCATCAGTTTGTGGATCGCGGTCTCACACACTATGGAAAGTCAAGGCTCTGGGCAACGAGTGGGAAAGACTGGGCATTCAGGCGAGCCGCCCGGCCCGAGTGGTTGATGGGGACGGACTGTAAACCTCTGTCCGGCCGATCATTCCGCTGGCGGGCCGGGATTCAAAAGAATTAGGCGAAGTGCTTCGCATCTGTGATTTTGGCACAAATCTTTTGGTTTGAAGAACGTCTCGAGATTCCACACATATATGATATATATATATGTCTGGAGCATATTTGTGCAGCCCGTTGTTGAACACAAAACCAGTGCTTTGTTCGTTAATCTAGGGAGTGGTGACCCCTGGTTAACACGCCAAAAAAAGCATTAACAACTATTATAGGGAGAGTTTTCTATTTGAGTTTCGGAAAAGAAAGGACCTATTCCTCGCCATAACTGAGTACAAAGATTCCATTCTAGCAATATCAGACTCAAAACCGTTAGTTTGCTGCACATGATTTGAACTCATATGTTCATCGACCACGTCGTACAGTTTGAGTATCTCAGAGATGACAAAATCTGAATTAGTAGACATGATTATGAACGTACATGGGATTTTACAATTCTATGATTTAAACAGAGAAATAGATTCTTTCGCGGGATTTACAAAATCAAGAAGAAACCGTGAAACAATGAGAAACTGTTGGATCGGTAAATGATTAGATGATTGCTTGATGAACGTGGTGATTGTATGATTGAAATCCGAGCAAACCCCGTAGATATCCAATAAGCCCAAAAATAACTCAACCAAAAATAAATCTCAATCTCGGGTTCTTGAAGCTCAAGTAAAACCGTTGTCCAAAATTATACCCGAAAATATAACGCGACAAACCCTTTGTATACAAGGCTTAAAAAGAATTCCGTCCCTTGTTATATAACACACCAACGGGGAAAAACCAATCCTTCCTTTTATGTATTTGCAGCCCAACCATAAACACCAGCAGCCCAATGTATTAACCCAAAACTTCCTTAGTGGATTTATCAGTCCAAGTAACCCAAAAGAGAGAGAGAGATTAAGGCCTAGTCCAATATGCTAATCCCAACCCTAATATGTCGCTGTATAATACACACTTAACACCACACTTAACCCTAATCTTCCCTAAATCTAAAACACACGCAGCCACTGAGCATTTCTCTCAACCCCAAAAAAATATGACGCCTCCTTTCTATCTTAATAAACCTGCAGCCACAAACACTCAACCGTAGATTCGTCCCTTTGAACTTAATTGCAGCTCACAAGACACATTAGTTTCTTGCTGCTCTTTTTAGAACGAAAACCAAACAAGCCCAACTGGCTTCAAGATCTTGATAAAGGTTAAGGTTAAAGGTAGGTTGTCTCGTTGTTGTGTTTCGTTATTAGTTTTCAGTTTGTATTTAAACCGAACAAGAAGAGAGGATGAAACCCGTTATGGTTTTGTTCTTTCTTTGGATGGTTCGAATAAAAAAAAGAAAAGAAGCTTGTCTTCTATAAACAAGATCGATGATGGTGTTTTCTTTTACTCGACTCAGTGAACTGAGATCGTTTTCCTTTTTCCTTGTTTGTTGTTCAAATCGAATGAAAGTTTAGAATGAAAACCTTTTGGTTATTTGTTCTTTCTTAATGATTCGAAAAGTAACATAAAGTTTTACTTCAAAGATAGATCTATGATGAGTTGTGTTATTATAATATCATTTAAGAGTATGTTATAGAACCTTTGTAACACAAACTGAGATCTATTTATTATCCTTGTTTCCCTTTTGTTTATGCTTCAGTTTGTAAAGATCGATGATGGTTCTTGTTCACAAGAAATCTTTAAAGATTTGTAGCATATAATGAACAAACTGAGATCAAGCACATTTCATTATCGTTTTTTGTTTCTCGTTTGTAGATTAAGAGTGGAGGATAGTTAGAAAGAAACTTGGCTTCGAATCTGAGATAAATGAGATTAGTTCGGTTTAGTTCTAGTTTGGTTTACCAACTAATCGCTACCAAGAAAGAATTTGGGCAGCGTTTAGTTTAGGTAGAGCACAAATAGAAAGGTAATCGCTATACTTAGAAAAGTAATCGCTACACTTGAGCTAATCGCTAAAAAGACGAGTTAACCGCAAGAAATTGAGCTAATCGCTAACAAAATGAGCTAACCGCTGTTACCCTAAAAAGGTAATCGCTACAAAACCCAAAATCAGCCAAACCTGTCACTTTCACCCATTATGTTTTTATACCCCCTTTTTGAAAAAACGCCAAAATACAGTCCAAAACAAATATCTTGCTGCTGAGAAAAAGTTAAACTCTACCAAGAAACGAGTTAAACGCTACCAAGAATGTATACTTCACCAACATACAAATACCCATAATCCAATAAAATCAGTGATGAAATAGCTTGTCTAGACACCAAACTGAGATGCTAAAACACGCCTAAACATAAAAGTACAAACATCTAACACCTTTAACCGCAAACAAAGCAAGAACAAGATGTAACTAAGAATACCATTCGAACCAAAATAACACACAAGAAAAACAAGCTACAAATCCGAAAATAAACAATCCCAAAGATCAAACCAAGGCTCTGATACCAATTGTAGGATACTCATAAATTATAACATGTGTGTTTCTTCTGATTATGGTTCGATTTGTATTAGAAGAAAGAAAGAAGAAGAGAGTTTAGGGAGAGAAAGAAATAGGGAGAGAATGGGAGCCTTTAGAGAGAAAAAGAACAAGAGCTAAATGATTAACTATGTGAAAGGTCCAACCTTCTCCCTTGGTGGGAGAAGGTATTTATACTTACAATGGATGAATGCCTCTACTAGGCTGTGGAGCGGGCTGACAGAGGGTAAAAGACCCGACCCGACACCACGAATAATAACTAAAACTAAGCTACGTATTAACTACTATATTGAATTCTACGAGCTATACAATGCTTTAATATACTAGGGGTGATCGAATCTTCTATGGGAAAAAACGTATTCCTAACACTTATGAATCTCAAAACAATGATCATATGAGAGACTCTAAGTTTAGTAGGCAATATTGATGACATTATACAAGTCTGCACTCTGCAGGAATACAAAACTTCATGATATAATCAGTAATGACATTTGTTAGGACCGGAAATTTACCTTATTATGATCACTAACAAATAACTACTAAGAGCTATAGCAGATACAAAGTAAAGTTGCCGCATTTTCTTATGACACATTAAATAGGAGAATAGAAATTCAAAGTAGTAATCTATTTCAATCATCAATGTACAAAGCCATAAGTCGATACTTAAGAGTTTATATATTAACTTTTACTTCACATTATTTCCAAAAGAAGCAAATAAGAAAAACAATATATTTTAACTAGACAACATAGACTGCTCATATCACTAATTCTTAAAATAGAACAATAATGAAATATAAGACTTTAGGATGAAAAAAATAAGTAAAATAAACTAAAAAAACATAAAAGGTAGATAAAAATAGATATTATTCTAGCATAAGCCATGAAAAATCTAATTGACCTTATCACTCATGCTTACAAGTAGAAAAAATTGTTGGGTGCCTAAGCAATGATAAAACAACATTAATTGAATTTGAAATAAAAAATAAGAAAAATTAAATTAAACACAACAACAAAATAAGAAGTCAGAAATAGATAACAAAGACTCATAGCCATCAAGCCAATGCTAAAAGCCTTTGGTCAACTTTGTCTTTCCACATCGACATTATGGGCTTCAATTGCTCAAGCTCTTCTAACCCAAGATTCTCGATGGGAGCAGTCCACCACTTCTTCTCTTGGTTCTCTTTCCTTATCATTTTTAGTTGTTCACCAACTATTTTCTTAGATTCAAGTTGAGCAAGTATATTGGTCAATTCAATGGTGAGATGTTCGATTTTGGCTTTGCGAAGCTCTTCCATACGTACGAATGTGCTTGAAGTTGTAGCATCGCGGTTCTATCCAAAGTAGCGATGCGTAACTGCCTCAACTGATGGAGCCCCAAATGAGTATACTCTTTCTTTGTTTGGGGAAAATACAATAATGACAACATCCACCCCGCAAACGGTAGAAAGCTCGCTTGCTTTCTTGAAAACATTGGGGCGGCGTTTGCTGAAACACGCAGACAAATTACTTTGTTTTGCTATTTTTTTCATTTCAACTTTTTGGCCGCCAGCAAAATTTCGAGGCATTTTTTTTTTTGAAATAGTAGTTTTATTTTATTTGGACAAAAAAAATGCTCTTTGATATATATTTTTTTAGCTTGCCTCGAGGAGAGAATGGGTTCTGTTTATATAGGGTTGATATTGTTTTGAACGGTTTGAGTACATCTGTATTGCAATTAAAGCATGGTCCTTTTACTAAAATAAAAATTATTCAAATGTAAATTTACTACTATTTATGTCGGTTTTGTCTGACCGTATCTTGAAATGTAATCATAATGATATGTATTTACAGCCTCAACATTAGACATTATTTCTCGAATCTTGATATAAAAACACTACGACAATGGTGGCTTAAAAGTATACTAAATGAAGTTCATAGAAAAATATTAAAGCCTTGTCTTCTTTGAGAAATTTATATATTCAAACTTTAATGTATTATTAGTTATCGTGGTTCCTTTTGGCATATTTTTTAATGTAATCGAAGCAACATATATTTGCAGCTTCAATATTAGACATCACTTCTCAAATTCTCATAAACAAAAATTATCGAAATAAATTAATTTTTTATTATCATAATCATATAGTAATAGATATAGAAGAAATTTAATGCGAATGTTTTGAATAGTAATTAATTACATATAAAATCATCCTTAATTGGGATTAATAATCAAAAGAATGAGTCACCAACAAATGTAGGTTAGGTTGAATGGTTCGATGGTAAAATTTTAAAACTTGATTCGCACATATTATCTTTTAACCAAGACACACCAACTTATGCATTAAAGAGTTGTATTGTATATATATTTTGCTTTGACGGCTTGTACATTAGGGGTACAAATCAATAATTTATATGTGAAGATCATCTCCCTTAACTTCTTTGCTTAAGGTTATGAGTTCAAGAGTTAGGATCAAATGAGAAGACTAATTAAAATAATAATGATAAGAAGTGGTCAAAACCACATATTTCAGATGCACTTACATAAATGAATGCATCTTTTTTCAAATTTCCCTTCCTCATTTGAAAGTGTGGCTAGAATTACTTCTCACTATTCACATTTTTATTATTCTTCTCATTGTATCCCTTCCCATCATTGAAAACCTTATCCCTTAACCTCTTTTATTTCTCAATATATTATGGTGCAATTTACAATTCTGATCCTTCATATTTATTTCGTAAAACCTTTTAAATAAACAAAGAATACCTTATCCATTTTTTTTTATTAAAATACAATTTGTATTACATGCTCAAATGTAAGGTGGTGTTTGTTTTTTAAAAACCTCTAGCTAGCATCTGATTCTTATCGAGTCAGATCCAACAAGTGAAAACGGTGCATTTTTTTGTTATTTGTTCAGAGACGAGTAAAGGCTTGAGCCTCTTAGCGGACCA
Source organism: Artemisia annua (assembly GCA_014162995.1). Classification (NCBI taxonomy): domain Eukaryota; kingdom Viridiplantae; phylum Streptophyta; class Magnoliopsida; order Asterales; family Asteraceae; genus Artemisia; species Artemisia annua. Next base: position 57,872 of record LBNU01013407.1, read on the forward strand.
GACTTGGGAGGGTCAAATGGACGCCTCTTAACACCCAAAAAAAATATAATGTTAATGATAACATCAAATAACCCTGATATTTAAGTGTCAATTTCTCCCTATTATGCTCATTTATATTAATAATTATGTGGATATATGCTATTATCTCTTCATATTTTGTATCCAGGTCATTAGTGGGCATTGGAGCTAAAGAGACGAGGAAATTGGAAAGTACGTACAAAAGATAGACAAATCCAAGTATGTTGGAAGAAGCTACGGCGTAACTCAATCTCTCAATTACGCCGTAGCAAGGATTTCTACTAAGAAGACCAAAGTCAACACGAATCAAGAGTTACGGCGTAACACATTTCATAGTTTACGCCGTAACAACCACATGGCTTGAAGAATCCTCAGATCTGAAGACTACGCCGTAACAACAACTATGGAACACGGCATAGGAACGAGTACGAGAGTAGTCCAAGATCAAGAATTAACATACGACGTAACACACCTTTTGGAATACGGCGTAATGAAGACTACAAGAGTTATCTCAGATCCGATACATACTCTACGGCGTAACCATTTGGAGATTACGACGGAGAAGAAACCCTAAATCACTATTACGGCGTAACAATTCATCAATTACGCCGTAAACTATGGATCTGGATAAGATTTCAGAAGTTACGGCGTAACACATTTCATAGTTACGCCGTAACTCCCGACGGGCCTATAAATACAACCCTAATTTCTGCATTTCAACATCAAATTTCTCACACACAAAGTCAGAGATCGTTAGGAGCAGTTATAAGGCCCTTCCACAGCAGCATACGAAGGCTTTCCAATGGAGAAATCACACCTCAATCACCATAAGTTTTAGCATTTTATTATTTCAATTACATTTCGAATATATGGATATTGTAAACATTATTTCGAGTGTTAATTCTAATATGATTGGCTAAGCACCTCTAGTGCTAGCCTAGTTATGATGCCTATACTGTTTTAATCATATTTCCGTACTTTTCTTATATGCTTTTACGTATGTGCATGCATAGTTTATCTTGAGAACCTCTTGTTTCGGTAGTTTTGATATGCGATTGTATCCATTACGCTAGCTTTAATTGAATTAAGACCCCAATTGAGTTAGTAGGCTAGAAGAATTGACCATAGGACACTAGCCTGATGGATTGCGAGGAAATGGGAGGGATGACAACCGACCATATTGCCTCGTGTGCGAATTGACCATAGGATCACCTTCCGTACTTGATAAACTTAAGAAGTTAGAGAAATGGCCTATGATCGGGACAAGATTCGGGGGAGATAGGCTAGGGAACTTGACCATATGCACCTAGTGATATAAGTCCGCCCCACCTAACGCATAAGATTAGTTTAATAGGGAACATGACATAAAATGATATAGGAGTTGTAACTAGGCTAGTACACTTTTCTCCCACTGCTCACAACTTTACTTTTATTTGCTATTTGTTTTCTTGTTTTGTTTTTATCTCAACCAATCAATCAATCAATATTTCTTTTAATCAGTGACATTAGTCTTAGACTTAGTCCGCACCACATAGCTCTTGGGACGACCTCGGAGTTACCATTGCTATTCTATACACGACCGGATTCTCTGTCCGTTAGTGCAAATAGGTAGACCTTAGGTAAAACGAGTAATTATAAATTTTAAAACCTGGTCGGTAAAACCTGCATCAAGTTTTTGGCGCCGTTGCCGGGGAACTATTATAGGATTTATTTTTAAGTTTGCTTTTATTTTTATTTATAAGTTTTCTTTTTTTTAATATGTCAGGATACAAGACAAGAAGCTCAAAACCATTTTTGGTTACGCCATTTGACAATCCGGAAAGACAGTTTCGAGCAAAGAGGGACAACTCCCCTGTGCAAATTCATAATATTTTCTCATTCTACGAATCTGAGTCTTCCGAATCGGAATCTGAGACAAACAACGAGCATGACATTGAGGGGATCTCGATGAACCAATACTTGGGCAAAACTAACAAAAGCTGCCGAAGGACGTTTGACACAACACCTGATCATGACGGGTATTCTATTCCGAGCACGCTCATTCAAGAATTACATAATAAACAATTCGCATGAGAAGTTGATCAGGATGTGCATGAACACGTAGAAGAAGTGTTAATTAGAATACCATTCGAACCAAAATAACACACAAGAAAAACAAGCTACAAATCCGAAAATAAACAATCCCAAAGATCAAACCAAGGCTCTGATACCAATTGTAGGATACTCATAAATTATAACATGTGTGTTTCTTCTGATTATGGTTCGATTTGTATTAGAAGAAAGAAAGAAGAAGAGAGTTTATAGAGAGAAAGAAATAGGGAGAGAATGGGAGCCTTTAGAGAGAGAAAGAACAAGAGCTAAATGATTAACTATGTGAAAGGTCCAACCTTCTCCCTTGGTGGGAGAAGGTATTTATACTTACAATGGATGAATGCCTCTACTAGGCTGTGGAGCGGGCTGACAGAGGGTAAAAGACCCGACCCGACACCACGAATAATAACTAAAACTAAGCTACGTATTAACAACTATATTGAATTCTACGAGCTATACAATGCTTTAATATACTAGGGGTGACCGAATCTTCTATAGGAAAAAACGTATTCCTAACACTTATGAATCTCAAAACAATGATCATATGAGAGACTCTAAGTTTAGTAGGCAATATTGATGACATTATACAAGTCTGCACTCTGCAGGAATACAAAACTTCATGATATAATTAGTAATGACATTTGTTAGGACCGGAAATTTACCTTATTATGATCACTAACAAATAACTACTAAGAGCAATAGCAAATACAAAGTAAAGTTGCCGCATTTTCTTATGACACATTAAATAGGAGAATAGAAATTCAAAATAGTAATCTATTTCAATCATCAATGTACAAAGCCATAAGTCGATACTTAAGAGTTTATATATTAACTTTTACTTCACATTATTTCCAAAAGAAGCAAATAAGAAAAACAATATATTTTAACTAGACAACATAGACTGCTCATATCACTAATTCTTAAAATAGAACAATAATGAAATATAAGACTTTAGGATGAAAAAAAATAAGTAAAATAAACTAAAAAACATAAAAGGTAGATAAAAATAGATATTATCCTAGCATAAGCCATGAAAAATCTAATTGACCTTATCACTCATGCTTACAAGTAGAAAAAATTGTTGGGTGCCTAAGCAATGATAAAACTACATTAATTGAATTTGAAATAAAAAATAAGAAAAATTAAATTAAACACAACAACATAATAAGAAGTCAGAAATAGATAACAAAGACTCATAGCCATCAAGCCAATGCTAAAAGCCTTTGGTCAACTTTGTCTTTCAACATCGACATTATGGGCTTCAATTGCTCAAGCTCTTCTAACCCAAGATTCTCGATAGGAGCAGTCCACCACTTCTTCTCTTGGTTCTCTTTCCTTATCATTTTTAGTTGTTCACCAACTATTTTCTTAGATTCAAGTTGAGCAAGTAAATTGGTCAATTCAATGGTGAGATGTTCGATTTTGGCTTTGCGAAGCTCTTCCATACGTACGAATGTGCTTGAAGTTGTAGCATCGCGGTTCTGTCCAAAGTAGCGATGCGTAACTGCCTCAACTGATGGAGCCCCAAATGAGTATACTCTTTCTTTGTTTGGGGAAAATACAATAATGACAACATCCACCCCGCAAACGGTAGAAAGCTCGCTTGCTTTCTTGAAAACATTGGGGCGGCGTTTGCTGAAACACGCAGACAAATTACTTTGTTTTGCTACTTTTTTCATTTCAACTTTTTGGCGGCCAGCAAAATTTCGAGGCATTTTTTTTGAAAGAGTACTTTTATTTTATTTGGACAAAAAAAATGCTCTTTGATATATATTTTTTTAGCTTGCCTCGAGGAGAGAATGGGTTCTGTTTATATAGGGTTGATACTGTTTTGAACGGTTTGAGTACATCTGTATTGCAATTAAAGCATGGTCCTTTTACTAAAATAAAAATTATTCAAATGTAAATTTACTACTATTTATGTCGGTTTTGTCTGACCGTATCTTGAAATGTAATCATAATGATATGTATTTACAGCCTCAACATTAGACATTATTTCTCGAATCTTGATATAAAAACACTATGACAATGGTGGCTTAGAAGTATACTAAATGAAGTTCATAGAAAAATATTAAAGCCTTGTCTTCTTTGAGAAATTTATATATTCAAACTTTAATGTATTATTAGTTATCGTGGTTCCTTTTGGCATATTTTTTAATGTAATCGAAGCAACATATATTTGCAGCTTCAACATTAGACATCATTTCTCAAATTCTCATAAACAAAAATTATCGAAACAAATTAATTTTTTATTATCATAATCATATAGTAATACATATAGAAGAAATTTAATGTGAATGTTTTGAATAGTAATTAATTACATATAAAATAATCCTTAATTGGGATTAATAATCAAAAGAATGAGTCACCAACAAATGTAGGTTAGGTTGAATGGTTCGATGGTAAAATTTTAAAACTTGATTCGCACATATTATCTTTTAACCAAGACACACCAACTTATGCATTAAAGAGTTATATTGTATATATATTTTGCTTTGACGGCTTGTACATTAGGGGTACAAATCAATAATTTATATGTGAAGATCATCTCCCTTAACTTCTTTGCTTAAGGTTATGAGTTCAAGAGTTAGGATCAAATGAGAAGACTAATTAAAATAAGAATGATAAGAAGTGGTCAAAACCACATATTTCAGATGCACTTACATAAATGAATGCATCTTTTTTCAAATTTCCCTTCCTCATTTGAAAGTGTGGCTAGAATTACTTCTCACTATTCACATTTTTATTATTCTACTCATTGTATCCCTTCCCATCATTGAAAACCTTATCCCTTAACCTCTTTTATTTCACAATATATTATGGTGCAATTTACAATTCTGATCCTTCATATTTATTTCGTAAAACCTTTTAAATAAACAAAGAATACCTTATCCATTTTTTTATTAAAATACAATTTGTATTACATGATCAAATGTAAGGTGGTGTTTGTTTTTTAAAAAACCTCTAGCTAGCATCTGATTCTTATCGAATCAGATCCAACAAGTGAAAACGGTGCTTTTTTTTGTTATTTGTTCAGAGACGAGTAAAGGCTTGAGCCTCTTAGCGGACCAGACTTGGGAGGGACAAATGGACGCCTCTTAACACCCAAAAAAATTATAAC
>LBNU01013410.1:0-27024 GCA_014162995.1 Artemisia annua
AAATGATCAGCCACAAATGATTATGGGGAGTAAATACACCCATAAATGCATTTTTGTAATAGCAGTCACCAACCATCTGATCGGTTTGAGTTCCATCCGATCGGATGGTGGTTTAAGGTCAGATCCAGCCGAATCGGTTACGGGTTGCATCCGATCGGCTGGATGCCTCCTGAAATAGTTTTCTTTGACTTTTCTTCGTCGATTCTCTTCGCATGTGTTTTCTTTCTTCGTGGCACGTCTTTGTTCATTAGAACTTGATATTTCCTTGATAAATATGTATAGTAAGCTTGTTTTTATCAAATCTTTTTGCCCATGCGTCGAATTCTTCCTTCTCTTTTCTCTCGAAATTCTCCAAACGTGCATGATCACTTCATTTCTTCATTTTTAATTACTTTTTCCTGCTTTTGGCTATATTTGCATGTATAAACACTTTTCCACGATTAAGTAACAAATATATACAAATATGACCAATTTCCATACAAAAAAACAACAATAACGCTTCTAAAAACATGTTAACTTTGAGCGTTATCAAGGGTAAAGATGAGTAAAAGAATGAACATACGCGGAAATGGAAGGACTTTGAAGCAAATATGTGGAAATTATGGATTCTGCACTCACTACGGCGTAGAGGTTCATCCACCTACGCCGTAGCAAGACTCTAAGAAGATTACAGCGTAAAGGGACATCAACTGAAGCAGTAAGAAAGAATTTATGAAGACTACGGCGTAGCCAGTCATACGGCTACAGCGTAATGATCCACTAAAGGGCTCTACAGAGTAAACAACTCTCCAGCTACGATGTAAGCCCTATTTGAGGTCGAGAGGAACTAAAAAGGCCAAGGAAGAAGTTACGGCGTAGCAACCCTAGTAGCTACACCGTAGGAAGACTCTTATCAAGATATTACGCCCGTAGCACTTGATCAAGCTATGGCGTAACACTTATTTACAAAGGTTACGGCGTAGCTATCTTATCAGCTACGCCGTAACAAAGTCGGACCTATAAATACCAGCCCTAAATCCGAGTTTATTCATTCACTTTTCACCACACAGAAGTGGGGAGAAACTCAGAGAGTAGGAGAAACGAAGTTCTAGCCTCAAAGAAGTCATTTCCAAGGGAGGATTCACACACCAATCATAAGTTTATCCATACCTTTGTTTTGTATTCGATTCATGTTTTCTTTTGTATTAACTAAAACTTGTTTTACTGCAATTATGAATATGAGTGGCTAAACACCTCTTGGTGTTAGCCTAGTTATGAAATTGTTATTGTTTTGATTTAGTTTTCTACGCATCTATTATCTATTGTTTGTATACTTTCATGGCGAGGCTTGGGACACTCTAGTTCCCGTAGTGATTAGCATTGGTTGTTCCCTAGAGACTTGTGGAATTAACCCTAGGAAGCAAGTCACTAGGGATGTGACTTGGTGATAGCAATATCACCATACATGTGCGAATTAACCCTAGGACCACCTACCGATGCTAGACACTTAACGGAGTTAGAGGGGTGTAAGATCTGACCACGCCGCATTCGTTAGACTTGTCCATGTTAGTAGAGGCACTTAATGACTCTTGCATTTTCGTACCGATGAACCCAAGGCTTTACAATAGTTTTGGATAGGACAAGGTGTAAGATAGACGTAGGTGATTTAACCCTCTGATCCGAAATGAATTAAATCCCCAGACGATATGATAGGATGCACCATTAAGAAAACTAGTCAAAATGATAACAAGAGTAGTAATTAGGTTAACACTACTTCTCTCTTATTGATTTTCTTCTATTTTATTTACTTGTCTTGTTATTTACTTTTCTTAGTTTAATTAATCTTTCAATCATAAAACCCCCTTTTAAACGTGACACGAACTTAGATAATTTCCACACACTTAGCTCTTGGGATGACCTCGGCTTTAGCAACTAGCTATACCACACACGATCGGATACACTGTCCGTTAGTGCGTAAAGGTAGACCTTAGGTAAACGAGACTAATATAAATATTAAAACCTGGTCAGTAAAACCTGCATCAAGTTTTTGGCGCTGCTTCCGAGGAGCTATTAGGATTTTATTTAAGTTTTTAATTTTTGTTTTATTTTCTTTTCAGTACTCACAGGAGTTTTCAAGTTTCAGGTACTATGACAGAAATTGACATTGACAAGCTTACACTTGAAGAGTATTTGGCTCTCACACGAGACAAGCAAGGGCCGGGTTTGGTTAGGCCGGCTATTGGGGATGATGTGCAGTTCGAAATTAAAAATCAGTTCATCAGGGAACTGCGGAAAGACCCATTTTCAGGAAATAAGACGGAAGATGCTCATGAGCACATCGACAATGTTCTATACATTGTCAGTTTGTTCAACATCCTGGGAGTATCTCATGATGCGATAATGCTCAGAGTATTCCCGATGACATTGACTGGAGCAACGAAAAGATGGATTGATAGGTTACTAGCAGGGACAGTAAACACTTGGGCTCTTTTGAAGAAGCATTTCATCCGAAGGTATTGCCCTCCTTCAAGGATGGCAAAACAGCTTGAAGACATTCACAACTTCAAGCAAGACGGGGATGAAACATTGTACCAAGCTTGGGATAGGTACAATGATCTTTTGTACAAGTGCCCTACTCATGATCTCACCAAGCAACAAATGGTCAACATTTTTTACAAGGGGATCAACATCTCAACCCGCCAAATGCTAGATTCTCAGGGACCAATCCATAGTATGAATCCTGCTCAAGCCTTAAAGGCTATTGAAGACATGGCGGACCACTCCCAAAAGTGGCATGAAGGAGGAAGTAGTAGGAGCATTGTTGGGAACTCGGATGGAATTACCCTAATCACCAACAAACTCGAAAGCCTGGGACGTGACATGAAAAGGTTGAAAGAAAATGTCCATGCTATTCAAGTTGGTTGCGAGGTTTTTGAAGGTCCCCATTTGTCTAAAAATTGCCCCTTGAACGAGGGCAATGGGAAAACTAAAGAAGTAAAGTATGGGGAAGGTAGACATTTCCAAGGTAACAGTTATCGTACAGGGCCATATGGATATAATCGGCAACCTTATGGGGAAGGAAGATCAAGCCTCGAGGATACTATTAATAAGTACCTCAAAGAATCAAGAAAAAAGCATGAAGAGCAAGATCAATTGCTAAAGAATTTCCAAGAGGCAACTAGCAAGAGCCTCATGAGCCATGATGAAGTGATCAAAAGCCTTGGAGCAAAGATAGAACTCTTGACAAATAATGTTAAGAAACAAAATAAACAAGCCAAGGTTTGCATGATTGAGGCATCCCGCAATATGATTTTATGTCCTAAGGAGGAGGCACTATTTATTGAAGAAAAGGCCGCCCACAATGAAGAGCTAAAAGTTGTGATGACTCCTCCAACCAATAAACAAGGTAACAGTCAACCTAAATATCCTATCACACTTGAACAGAAATACCATTGGTGTGTTGCCATTCCAGTGGACAATCGGAACTCCTATGATCTTTGGCCATCCTGAAACCCCAACATGGAATTATGCGACGGGGGAAGTGATGAAGAAAGATTGAGAGGGAACAAGCATCTATGGAGTTCACTTCTTGATCAATTTAGAAAAAATTTGAAATGGAGAGGTACGATATCTTTCGACGAATGGGTATTAATCGTCCATGGAAAAGTTGATAGGGACAGGAAGATGGAGATTTGGGAGGAAGTCAATCAAGTTCGGATTGATAACTATTTCTCAAACAATAAAGTAAAGATGAGGATGCCATAGGTACTAATGAAGAGAGTTGTAAGAGGAATTGGTGTGAAAAAGTTAGGATACACCATGATGACAGCATATCATTTGGGCATCATGTAATCCATATGAGGACGAATGCGATGGCGGAAGTACAAAGGAACGTATTGGGGATCCATCTCACTATTGGACATCAATAAATGATAGTGAGAGGTGCGAGCTACCGTGGGTTAAGGGAGTCACTTTTAATGACTGGGTAAAGATTAAAAATGGTAAACCTAACCCCTTAACAAAGGAACGTATTTGGAAGGAGCATTCGAAAATTATGGATGAAGAAGAGAACGAGGAGCCTGACACGGATAATAGTGAAGATTATGAGATGAGGACGAATGAAGATAGAGATAGACAAATCCTCAATTTAATTGAAGAAAGGCTCGATGAGGATTGGTATAAGGACACGGAATCCGATGATGATGACCTTGAGCCAGGGCCGGATTTGGGCATGTTCAAGGTGCGCAACCGCTCAGGGCCTCTGATTTTTGGAGGGCCCCAAAATTTTAAAGATCGAGGCTGTTTTAATATAGTTTTACCTTCAAATTGATCATAAAACGATACGATAGTTTGATTCTTATCGAATATAAGATAGTTTTGAACTGTTTCACGTGATTTAAGAAACTAGCTAGAAGCAGAGGATATGGTATGATGCGAGGAGGAAGATGATGGACTTTAGGCTATGTACAATTTTTACCCTCGGTGTTTAGAGTATTCTACACTTTTGGCCAAACTAGTTATTGTTATTTCTAGGAGTTGCAAACAAGTTCATAAGATTGATACCTTTTACCCTCGGTGTTTATATCACACATTTGAAAGGTAGTCTAGTGACGTAATAAATCTCCACAAGTTTGAAAATGTCCTTTTAATACTTTCTGTTACTTCTAACACATCTTGCAATCTCTGTAAGCTTTTTTTTTTATACATTTAACATATTACACATTTAATATTTACGAGCTTTAATTCACTTAGTTGGTATATCATAGTGACATTAAAGTGTAAGAGACATTATATCAAATGTTTATGTTGTTCTTTTAGCATGGGGCCCTCAAAATCCACGGGACGGCCCTGCCTTGAGGGAATAGTTGACTACCTTGAAATACAAGGGTATGACGGGTTTACTAATGCTGACGACGAAGCTTATGAGCAACGAAGATGCAAATTGCTCGGTATACCCTACAAGAAAACTCCACCTATTACTACTGAAAAATTTGAGGTGGTGAGATATTCAATTAGACCGGACGAGAAGTTCACCAAGATCGAAAGTCAAGGTAAAGAAGAATTGCTACGCACCACTACAAACGTCGCTTGGATAAGAGAGCACCTAATGAAGGAGATGGTCGAGCATGGGCAAGTCCTTCATCAACCTACTTGAAGGGCATAGTAGTGAGTCTAACTTAAAGACTCGATAATAAACAAAAGTGCTCTTTCGGGAGACAACCCGAATTATCTTTTTCCTTTTTATTTTTCATTATTTTGTTGGTTTGGTATATTTTGTACTAATAATTTGCAGGTACTAAAGGAAGCATTGCAATGTGGAACTAATTTTTGGACTTTTGCACCAAGAAAAATCCTCCAGAACTTTGCTACGGCGTAGCTCCTTCACTGACTACGCCGTAGCAACCACCAGGTGTCACTCGGATTAAAATCAGCAACTATGGCGTAGCACCTCATTTCAGCTACGCCGTAGCTACCTTCTGAACCTTAAAAATGCTTTTTATTTTTTACAAAACATTATTTAAACTTGTATTAGTTTTTTTTTAAATGAACTTTGTGGGTGTGTTCCCTGTAAACCCTCACGAGACTTCACTCGTCCACTTGGGACACCAAGTGGTTTAAAAGGCTTGTTGCATACGCTAAATGCAACCGTGAGTTAGGTTTTTCTTTTTCTTTCTATTTTTTAGGTTTTATGCTTTTGGTAGTCGTGCGATTCCAGGGAATTGAATTTTGCTCTTTAGGCGAAGCGAAGGCACGTTTTTCAACATGATCCTTCTACCATTTTCAATAGCGAATTTCAGAGAAGTTCTCGTTCTAATTCTACTTTTCCTCTTTATTTTTATATTATGTACAAAAGGGACTTTGTACAACTCAAGTGGGGGGAAAGGAGTAGAATTATATACTTGAACTTTATCTTGCCCCATTTTTTCTAGTTTATTTTGAAAAATTATGCCACTTTTAAAACTTTTGACATGTTTTTCCGAACCTAACTAGAATGGACCTTAGCCGAGCACATTAACCCTTAATACCATGGTGAGGTTTATCCTATTTCAGTTTCCCCTGTTTTACCCAAAATCCACCAAAATTATGAGTGTGCCGGTAGTTTGTAAACTTTAGAACTTGGCTTTTACATCATTTTGAAATCATTTACGAGTAGTGTATTGGGATTTCTTGATCATTTGGAAGAAACTTTTTAAGAAGGCAATATTTTAGGATTATCACCCAAATAACCTTTATGTGTGTGTTTATCGATTAGTCACATTGACTATTCGACCCCCGTGTTAAATCCTTTGTTACACTCACCTTTAGTGCAAGATACCCCTAGATACACCCTTTTGAGCCTATCCTTTCGTTTCTTACCCATTATATTGTCTCGATACACCTATACACCTTAGCCTACCGTGTAGTCTTGGTTTATGGTTGGGAAGTTGCCACTTGTTCTAGTTTGAGGTCCAAGTCAAGAGATTCAAGGATCACACCTACGTTGAAGACTAATCATTGAAGATCATGAGAAAACCCACTATTGTAAATGTATTGTTCATCCCAAGTGGGGGGATATCTCGATTGTACTAGTTATGAAAAAAAATGTGAATTTCCGTATGTAGATATGTTATCATTGGTGCAACCTTGTATAGCACCATAATAAGAGCTTTGAAGGAATTAGTATCGAAGAGGCCACTTCGGTCATATTTGAAGAATGAAGTTGTTGGTTCTTGATCACCAACATGAAGACCAAGTGAGGTGCCCATCATGACGTCCTCTAATGGCACACACTTATTACATGATCCAATTCTTGCGTTTTGAAACTTGAACTTTGGATGAACGGCAAGTGGTAGCAACTCAGTTATAGGCTAAGACTATTTGCTTTCTTTTTCATTTTACACCATTATTGTGCATCCCATGTCTTATCCTACCCTTTAGTTGTGAATCATGCTTAGGTGAGGAATTTGAGCAGTCATTGGTGTCTTGCCCGACGTTCCGGTCATGTACCATTGCCTTTGTCGCCTTTGCCGTAGTATGTTAGTAACAACGCTACACCCAAAAGCCTTATATGTGTTCACTTAATATTGCCTTTAAGAATTGTTTCGACCTTAGCTCTAGTGGTAGAGATTTGTGTAACTGCCAAGCCTATGATAGAATACATTCTATGACTGTGCGTTTAGTGATCACCCCGAAATTAATACTTAGATTAGGAGAGAGATGTGAGTGTTTGTTCCAATTTTGTGAGGTGTTCGGTTTTGATATATTCTAGCATAGGGAGTTTTTAAATTCATATTCTCCTAATTCATGGGGGATATCTTTTTGAGAATTATTCTAATAAGGTCTACATGAGGGCAAGTAGAGTTCAAGTGGGGGGATATTTGATGACGTCAAATTTACCCATGATTTAAGTGTTAATTTCTCCCAAAAATGCTCATCTTTCCTATTTGTATGAAGAATATATACTCTTATTTCTTCCTATTTTTGTTTCAGGGTAAAGATGAGTAAAAGAATGAACATACGCGGAAATGGAAGGACTTTGAAGCAAATATGTGGAAATTATGGATTCTGCACTCACTACGGCGTAGAGGTTCATCCACCTACGCCGTAGCAAGACTTTACGAAGATTACAGCGTAAAGGGACATCAAGTTACGCCGTAATAAAGAATTTATGAAGACTACGGCATAGCTAGTCATACGGCTACGGCGTAATGATCCACTAAAGGGCTCTACAGAGTAAACAACTCTCCAGCTACGACGTAAGCCCCATTTGAGGTCGAGAGGAACTAACAAGGCCAAGGAAGAAGTTACGGCGTAGCAACCCTAGTAGCTACACCGTAGGTAGACTCTTATCAAGATATTACGCCCGTAGCACTTGATCAAGCTATGGCGTAACACTTATATACAAAGGTTACAGCGTAGCAATCTTATCAGCTACGCCGTAACAAAGTCGGGCCTATAAATACCAGCCCTAAATCCGAGTTTATTCATTCACTTTTCACCACACAGAAGTGGGGAGAAACTCAGAGAGTAGGAGGAACAAAGTTCTAGCCTCAAAGAAGTCATTTCCAAGGGAGGATTCACACACCAATCATAAGTTTATCCATACCTTTGTTTTGTATTCGATTCATGTTTACTTTTGTATTAACTAAAACTTGTTTTACTGCAATTATGAATATGAGTGGCTAAACACCTCTTGGTGTTAGCCTAGTTATGAAATTGTTATTGTTTTGATTTAGTTTTCTACGCATCTATTATCTATTGTTTGTATACTTTCATGGCGAGGCTTGGGACACTCTAGTTCCTGTAGTGATTAGCATTGGTTGTTCCCTAGAGACTTGTGGAATTAACCCTAGGAAGCAAGTCGCTAGGGATGTGACTTGGTGATAGCAATATCACCATACACGTGTGGATTAACCCTAGGACCACCTACCGATGCTAGACACTTAACGGAGTTAGAGGGGTGTAAGATCTGACCATTCCGCATTCGTTAGACTTGTCCATGTTAGTAGAGGCACTTAATGACTCTTGCATTTTTGTTCCAATGAACTCAAGGCTTTACAATAGTTTTGGATAGGACAAGGTGTAAGATAGACGTAGGTGATTTAACCCTCTGATCCGAAATGAATTAAATCCCCAGACGATATGATAGGATGCACCATTAAGAAAACTAGTCAAAATGATAACAAGAGTAGTAATTAGGTTAACACTACTTCTCTCTTATTGATTTTCTTCTATTTTATTTACTTGTCTTGTTATTTACTTTTCTTAGTTTAATTAATCTTTCAATCATAAAACCCCCTTTTAAACGTGACACGAACTTAGATAATTTCCACACACTTAGCTCTTGGGACGACCTCGGCTTTACCAACTAGCTATACCACACACGATCGGATACACTGTTCGTTAGTGCGTAAAGGTAGACCTTAGGTAAACGAGAGTAATATAAATATTAAAACCTGGTCAGTAAAACCTGCATCATCTACTATCCCGATTGGACTCGTTTTAGTTGTGTCAGCCATTTCGACTATCAAACTAGTTTTCCTGAGGCTTGTTAGCTTAAGGGACAGGAATAAAGACAATGGCATAATATTGATACTAGACCCCAAATCAGCTAATGCTAATAAGTCAGAGTTACCAATAGTACATGGAACGACGAAGCTTTCTGAACTATCCTCCTTTTTCGGTAATTGGCAAGGTATTTTTTCATTGGGCTTGGTTTCTTCTTGCAAAAGATTCTTACCAAAGTCTCTATCATCATTTTCCGTGAAAACTGCCTTGCATGCCCCAATAGTCTTCTTGCTTTCTTCGATCAAATTATTTTTGTGGATGTTATCGGCCAATTTTTCAATCATTGCTGTAAGATTTTTGAGAGACTCATCATGGTTGGCAAGGCTTTTGTTAGTGGCTTCTTGAAAATTTTTTAACCATTCATCTTGCTCTCCTTGTTTCTTCCTTGAATCTTCAAGATATTTGTTGATGGTTTCTTCAAGACTTGATCTTCTTTCTCCATAAGGTGGCTGATTGTATCCAGATGGACCTGTACGATAACCGTTACCTTGGAATGGTCTACCTTCCCCATATTTCACCTCTTCAGTTTTTCTGTCGTCCTCATTCAAAGGACAATCTTTAGACAAATGCGGTCCTTCACAAATCTCACAACCAACTTGAATAGCATGAACATTCTCCTTGAGCTTCTTCATGTTACGCCCCAAGCTTTCGAGTTTGTTGGTGATGAGGGTAATTCCATCTGAATTTCCAGCAATGTTTCTACTACTTCCACCTTTGTGCCACTTTTGAGAGTGGTCCGCCATGTCTTCAATAGCCTTTAAGGCTTGAGCAGGGGTCATTCCAGGGATTGGTCCCTAAGAATCTAACATTTGGCGAGTGGAGATATTGATCCCTTTGCAGAAAATGTTGACCATTTGCTGCTTGTTGAGATCATGAGTAGGGCACTTGTACAAAAGATCATTGTACCTATCTCAAGCTTGGTACAATTTTTCATCTCCATCTTACTTGAAGTTGTGAATATCTTCAAGCTGCTTTGCCGTCCTTGAAGGAGGGCAATATCTTTGGATGAAATGCTTCTTTAGTAGAGTCCAAGTGTTCACAGTCCCTGCTGGTAACCTATCGATCCATCTCTTGGCTCCTCTGGTTAATGTCATCGGGAATACTCTGAGCATTATTGCATCATGAGATACTCCCGGAATGTTGAACAAACTAACAATGTAAAGAACATTGTCAATGTGCTAGTGAGCATCTTCCGTTTTGCTTCCCGAAAATGGGTCTTTTCGCAGTTCCCTTATGAATTGATTCTTGATTTCGAACTGAACGTCATCCCCGATAGCTGGCCTTACCAAACCAGGCACTTGCTCTTCTCGTGTAAGAGCCAAATATTCTTCAAGCGTGAGGTTGTCAATGTCAACTTCTGCCATGGTACTTGAAACTTAAAAATGATCGTGAGAAACTGAAAATAAAAATTAAAATTAAAATTAAAAACTTAAATAAAATCCTAATAGCTCCCCGGCAGCGGCGCCAAAAACTTTATGCAGGTTTTACCGACCAGGTTTTAATATTTATAAGAGTCTCGTTTACCTAAGGTCTACCTAATGCACTATCGGGCAGTGTACCCGGTCGTGTGAGGTATAGCTAGTTGGTAAAGCCCAGGTCATCCCAAGAGCTATGTGTGTGGATTCTTTCTAAGTTTAGTCTCACGTATAAAAGGGGGTTTATGATTGTAGAGATTAATTAACTAAGAAATGTAAATAACAAAACAAGTAAATAAATGGAAGAGAATCAAATAAGGAGAAGTAGTGCTAACCTAATTACTACTCATGTTATTATTATGATTAGTTTTCTATAAGTGCATCCTATTGTATCGTCTGGGGGTTATACACATTTAGGATCAGAGGGTTAAATCACCTAAATCTATCTTACACCTTGTCCTATTCCCGCCTATTGTAAAGATGAGAGTTCATCGGGTGGCGTGAGCCTACGAAGATGCAAGAGTCATTAAGTACCTCTACTAACATGGACAAGTCTAGCAGGATGTAGCATGGTCAGATCTTACACCCCCTCTAGCTCCTTCAAGTGTATCGCATTGGTAGGTGGTCCTAGGGTTAATTCGCACATGTATGGTGATATTTTTATCACCAAGTCACATCCCCATCGGCTTGGGTCCTAGGGTTAATTCACCAAGCCTCCAAGGAACTACCAATGCTCAACACTACCAGAACTAGAGTGTCCTAAGACTCGCCATGAAAGAATACAAACAATACTACAATAGATGCATAGAAAACTAACTCATAACAATAACAATTTCATAACAAGGCTAACACCAAGAGGTGTTTAGCCACTCATATTCATAAATGAGGTAAAACAAAATTGTGTTATTACAAATGTAAACATGAATCGAATACAAGACAAAGGTATGAATAAAATTATGATTGGTGTGTGAATCCTCCCTTGGAAATGACTTGTATGAGGCTAGAACTTCGTTCCTCCTGCAACCTGAGTTTCTCCCCACTTCTGTGTGTTGAAAAGTGAATTAATAAACTCGGAATTAAGGCTGGTATTTATAAGCCCGACTTTGCTACGGCGTAGCTGGATGAGTTGCTACGTCGTAGCCTTTGTAAATATTTACTACGCCGTAGCTTGATCAAGTGCTACGGGCGTAGTTTCTTCCTTGGATGTATCTACGGCGTAGTTACATGGGGCACTACGCCGTAATTTCTTCTTTGGCCACATGAGTTCTTTACTGCCTCATTTTGGGGTCTACGCCGTTGCTACTCCGTAGAGCCCTTTGGTAGATCACTACGCCGTAGTCATGGATTGAGCTACGCCGTAGTCTTCATAAGTCCTTGCTACGGCGTAGGTAGATGACACCTCTACGTCGTAGTTAGTGCAGAATCCGCATACTTCATGTATTTTCACTTTAGTCCTTCCAATTCCGCGTTTCTTCGTTCCTTTACTCATCTTTGCCCTGAAAACATAATATAAACAAATAAGAGTATATATCCTAACATATGAATACAAAAGATGAGTAACTAAGGGGGAAATTAACACTTAAATCATGGACTTATTTGATGTTATCATGTTGTGTGTCACGTTGTAGTATAGGGGTTTATGCCTATTCAAGTTTTAAATTTATATTTTGCTAACTTATCCTATAACACACACACTAACGGGCAGTGTACCTGATCAATATTTAGATAGTGGTAAGTAGAATGTCGATCACTAAGAGTGGAACGTAATATCTAGTTAACCTAATCAGTATTTTAATATTCTAAGTTAGTTTTACAACCTAATCTAATGGAAGGGGGTTTAGTCTGAGAGACTAGCACAGATTTTTAGATTAAACAATAAAAGTAAAACTAATGAGAACAAATCAGAGAATATCAAACACGTACACAGATAGATAATAGATACAGATAGAAGGCCTGTCCTATGGTTAAGTAGCTTGTCACTTGTTTTATTGCTAGTTTTATATGATGAGTATCGTAAGCTTATCTGTCTCGTTGGATCCTAAATATATGCGAGTAAACTCTTAATGATCACTTATGCCTATCCCACTTATCTAGACACTAGTTAAGTAGGCGAAGAGGGGGTATGGCAGCCCAAGCAAAACTCAGCTAGACACAGAGGTTATCAATGCACATATACAAGTCACTAAAAAAATATCATAAAAACTTTAATCGATGGGAAAGAAATTTTAAGGGAAGTAGTATGGTGGCCACAATCCTATCAATCCTGATGGATTAAAGCTTACTATTACAGATAAAACAAAACTACTTAAGTCATAATGTGTGGTTAATCACTTCCCAACCATCCCATGAATAAGACTCATATCATTGAATAACTCACGCTTTGACTCATGTAACTCACGCTTTAGGTAGGCACGAATTATACTCAATAAAATCTTAAACAAAGAACAAACCTTAGTTGGCGTTCCCATAACGGCCAACTCCCTTTCAATCCATAAATATATTACAATAACAAATAGTGGAGATATCTTCCACTTAATACAAAACTTTACAATAGTTGGTTAAAAAAACTTCCAACTTTTCTTCTTTCTTTTTCTTTTCTAATTTTTTTTTCGATTTTTTTTTTGGATTTTTTTTACATAGATGAGTAAAATTTCAAAACTTTACTATCACGATTTTTCCGGATAATATTTCTTTACTTTTCAAAACCTCAGATATTAAAGTAATAGTGAAAGTAGTAAACACACGAAAATAAAAATATACAATATGTACTTTCACTCCAATTGCATTTTGCCATTTCCCGACCTAACCAAAGATAATGAATTACGCACACGAACACAGGTTACGCAAGAAAACACACTTTGCCTAAGCAACTAACCACGGACTTTAATCTACAGGGTAGGCTAAGGTGTAAAGGTGTAACGAAACATAAAACATAGGTGTAAGAAACGAAAGGAATGGCTCTGAGGGTTTTTCTAGGGGTATCTTACTCTAAAAGTGAGAGTAAACTCCGTGGATTAGTCTAAACCACTTAAGGGTGGCCTAGTGGCAAAAGGGCTTGTGACTATCACTCTAAAATGTGTGAGGTCTCAAGTTCAATTCTAGCTAGGTGCAAACAACCTTAAGTGGCCACGCCAACCTCCTGAAAAGGGAGGGCTTTAACTGGTTTGAGTCTGTGTGGCGGTGGGTTCAAACCCCGTGGATTAGTCGGCCAAAAGGTCGGAAATTATGGTTACCAAAAAAAAGTGAGAGTAAACAAAAGGGTTTAAACGGGGGTTAACTAACCAATGAAGTTAGTTAATAACACATAACATTTAAAGGCTATTTTGGTGTAATCCTAGAAATTTACCAATTTAGTCAAGTCACTCCAATTATATCAATAATACTCATTATGGTGGACTCAAATAGCATATAAGCCAAGTTCTAAAGTTTACAAGTCGCCCGCACACTAAAATGTTTGTGGAAAAAGTTCTCACAATTTTTGAAAATAAGGTTATGTGTGCGGTTATGTAATTTAGACTAAACAAAAACATGTTAAATTTTTTTAAATTTTGACATATTAAGCATAGATTAAGCATATTTTTGAAAAGTTTAGGATAAGTAACGTTTTAATTCTCCATCCCCCCACTTAAGTTAAACAACGTCCTCGTTGTTTGTATTTAACGTTAAAAATGGGAAATTAAAAATAAGTAGAACGGAAAAACTCCCTTAGATTTGCTCAGTATGATCCTCCATTATGCGTTTGCGAGCAATCCTATAAGTACCACCATTGTTAAATTCCACACCTGAGTTTAAGAAAATCAAACTTGTGCATAACTCATTAGTAGTTAGAAAATAAAACCTAAAAAATAAAAATAAAAATTTATCGGGTCAGTCGATACGCCGCATCCATGGAAAGGGATGCGCCTTATCGAGCCTGGAATTAATACGAATCAGCAAATAAGCTACGTCACATCCTTAACCAGGGATGCGCCGCATTAAGTAAAATGATAGAAAGTTTTAAAGTTCAAAAATAAAAAGTGCAGAAAAATAAAGATAGATACGATCTGCATATTCGATTCGCCGCATCTATTGATGGAGATGCACCGCATTAAGTGCAGATCTGACAGACTCGACACAAAAATAGTGAAGATAAGCCGGGTTGTCTCCCAGTAAGCACTTTTCTTTATTCCAGAGTCTTCAAGTTAGACTCATCTTCAGCTCCTATTTTGTTCTCGTCACGTACCACCCTTCATCTTCATCTCTCACTTAATTTCATTGTCATGTAACCAAACATTCTTCCCATTAATTGGAACATCCTCGATACTAATCCCCCTATAGTAGTTATTCCATTCAGATCGTGCCTTTGGAACAAAATCCTTTAATCACCTTTGACAATTGGTGCACTTCAATTGTCAATTCTTTAATCATATTGTTTTGTTTTTTTAGCAACAGTTCATTGATAAAAGTTTCTATCTCATGATGCTCCTTATCATATTTGTGGGTGAACTTTGATACAATCTCATCGATCGTAAGTTTGATCCATGGTCCTCCGAACCAGCATGGGAAAATATCAATCATAATTCCTGAAACACAAAACAAATAGGCTTCGCAGCAAAAATTTTCTAAGAGACAGGAAAGTTGATTATAATTTTCTTCGTTCGGGATAAATAAAAGTTTGCTGATGTCTACAGACGATGCGCAGTATCCTAAAAATAGGGTACGCCTTATCTAATTACGTTAAAAATAAATCAGACTTTTATTTAGAAAAACAATACGCCGCTTTATTAATTGAATGCGCCGTATGTTTAAAATTATCAAAAATCAATTATATTTATAAAAATTAAATGCGCCGTATAGCAAAAGCTAATACGCCATATCTAAGTTACGCTTCATAATACAAGATTTTTGATTAAGATTAAAATGCGTCGTATCGATGAAAATCGATGCGCCGCTTCTATTTAAAAATTCGAAAACTGTTTTTAATAAATAAATAAATACGCCGTATCTGAAAAATAGATGCGGTGTATGTCGGTTAGGGTTTAAAAAGATTTCTGATTAAAAACAGAATACTTCGTATCTAGGGGATAGATGCGCCGTATTAGAATTATTAAACGCGCTGTATACAAAAAATTAAAACTCCATACGCCGCATCTAAATAAAAGATGCGTCGTATCGTTTGTATCAGCAGAATACAACGACAGCAGTTAATGCAGAAAAAATACAAGAAAAATTAAAAATTACAAAAACAAAGAAAAACAAATAAAAACAGTAAATATGCAAAATATACAATGAATGCAATCTAAATAATATACAACAAAGTTAGTGGTTAGAATGTAAAATATACAAAACCTAAAAAGTTAGAATACCTAATTGAAATACTAACTAGATAAACAGATATTAACACTTCACTCCCCGGCAGCGGCGCCAAAAACTTGATGTGTTGTGTGTCACGTTGTAGTATAGGGGTTTATGCCTATTCAAGTTTTAAATTTATATTTTGCCGACTTATCCTATAACACACACACTAACGCTGTAAAACCCAGAATTTTGAACACGTAAAATACCCAAAATTACCCTTCCATCTAAAACGAATAATAATTGTAACCAAAGTATTAAATCGTTAACATTTGAATCATAAACGATATAATAAAACTTATAATAAAATGAATTGTACACATGTATTCTCATATTACACGCTATATAGTTGCATGGGCCAATTTGATTTGATTTATACATATATTTTGAAAGCAATATAAGGAAACCTTAAAGTGATAATCACCTCTTTATTACTCAACTCAAATTTCGGCATAACCTCTCCTTATCACCCTAACAAACCGACTCCATCAAATCAGTATAATATATATTTTATATACTTGCCTTGTGTGAAAACATCCACTAATCGTTTGATGTAAACGTCTCACACCATCCTCTCCCTTTTATTTCATGCGTATACTGTGAAAACAAAACAACACATTCACCCTTATCCTCCCATTTTTCATACTCACGAACACCCCATCTTCTCCCATTCTTCCATTCGAACAAGAACATACACACAACAAAAATTCAGCATCGATCTATTTTGTAGCAAAGGCACAACAAGAAAGGTAGAAAAGGAGAGTTTCGTTCGTGGTTCGAAGGGAGTGCATAGGTCGCGGAGTGGGTATTCTATTTGCGGGTTGTGTGCTACTCGTGGGGTTTTGATACGTCCCTTGTTCTTGTGTTTCCTCTCGTACAATCCGATTACAAGGTATCTATACCTTCACCTTTGTTCTTATTTTATNGATGTCGTGGGATTGCAACCACCCAACACGTTTTACCTCTCAAGGGATCTTGAGAAGCTTGCAATCCCACCAGGCAGTGTACCTGGTCAGTGTTGTATAGTGTAGTGGTAAGTACGGGGGATTGATCGTTCTCTCACAGGGAATAGTGTTCGTTAGGATAGAAAAACTACTCTAATAGGTCTAAAGGTGAAGGAAGATTATTTTTGTATTTTTATATTTTTATGAAAGCAAGTAAAATCTCGGGTTTTGGAGGAGTGGGCGGAATTAGTTACTAGTCAACTAACCCAAAAACTACTATTGCAAGAAAAATAAAATAACAAGAAAATAAAAGGTTGTGAAAACTTATATGGAGACAAATGTGTTTACTTAGACTTCCTTACTTCCTAACTATCTTTTACCGGTTAATTGGTCTATGTATTACTTGTGTGGATGACGGGTGTATTCCTTAACAATTCATGGGGTGGCATACATATCTCCCAAATTCTATGAGCTCTTATCTCCTCCTACAACCATGCGTACACATAATCATAGGGTTTGTAAACAGTGGCTCATGCGTTAAATACTACCTTAATAACCTAGTATGCCTTGGTTACATGTTTCTTAAGATGTTCAAGCATGTTACCATATAGGAGTATTGCCAGTTTTCTTAAGCCTAACATTAATGAAACATTCATCCCAACAAAGTAATAACACACCAATCAACCAATAATTAATAGTTAGGTTTCATTAGATCTAAGCAAACACAAGAAAAATATAGCCTAGCATGTTAATTGAAAGACAAGTGATGAGACGAAAAGTGTTACGCTTTTAGGGGGTCATTTAAGCCCTAATTCGTATAAATGTGATCAAATATTGCCCTAAATCGTTCCTTTTGTCATTTTAGGTACTTTTGAGAGGAATTTTGGAAAACATGCATATTAATTTAGTGATCACCCCGAAATTAATACTTAGATTAGGAGAGAGATGTGAGTGTTTGTTCCAATTTTGTGAGGTGTTCGGTTTTGATATATTCTAGCATAGGGAGTTTTTAAATTCATATTCTCCTAATTCATGGGGGATATCTTTTTGAGAATTATTCTAATAAGGTCTACTTGAGGGCAAGTAGAGTTCAAGTGGGGGGATATTTGATGACGTCAAATTTACCCATGATTTAAGTGTTAATTTCTCCCAAAAATGCTCATCTTTCCTATTTGTATGAAGAATATATACTCTTATTTCTTCCTATTTTTGTTTCAGGGTAAAGATGAGTAAAAGAATGAACATACGCGGAAATGGAAGGACTTTGAAGCAAATATGTGGAAATTATGGATTCTGCACTCACTACGGCGTAGAGGTTCATCCACCTACGCCGTAGCAAGACTTTACGAAGATTACAGCTGTGACATTTCTCAAAAATTCATGTCTTATAATTTAAATAATAGTTTATTTAATAACTATTCCATTCTAATAAAACAACTTCGTAGAAAGTTATCCGTAAACATTCAATTCTTTCACTACGACTATATATGTCAACTCTACATTTCTTGTAATCCACTATTTTTTTCCCTTGAAATCCTAATTTAAAAAGTTACTTTCACTTTTATTTTAGGAACTAATTACTTAAAACTATCAAAAACATATAACTACGAAAGCATTCGTAGTAATAATGTGAAAGTTATTGAAAAACTCACCATCTACTAAAATTATATTTTCATAATTTTTACAATAGTGTTTCATCACTATGGTACCATTAAAAATTATTTCTAATTAACCCGGTACCCGAAAACGTCAAAACTACTCGAGCTATGCACTAAACGGTACCCCGTAAAAACGAAGTGGGACAAAGTTTATAACTTTGCCCCACTCCTAGCTATGTGGCCGGCCATAATGTGTCTCAAGGACACATGGACTCCACACAACACACCAACTCCATCCACTATCTCATTTCTATAACCTAACTTTGCATGTAAACTCATAAAACATAGTTTATATCACCAAACTTTCCTACTCTCTACTTGTTCTTCTCCCTAGCTCGTTCCAACTCTTACACCATCAAGAGATCAAGATTTTTCAAGAACAAGTTTATACAAGTACTCATAGATATCCATTACAAGGTTTTGAAATATAAACCTATGGATTAATTAGGGTTTTCTTGCTAAATAACTAGTAATCTTCCAAGTGAGTAAATTATTATACTTTCATTGTTCTTGGTATATTTCTACCACATTTTAATTAAATTATATATGCATGCAAGTAAATGAAATTTGTACCACTCAAATCTTATGTTTTATTAAACTTTTGATATATAGATATGTAGTGTTTTGGTGTAGTGATGTTTTGATGTTTATTAGGAACCCATGACACCTTGAGGAGGTGTATGGTAGTTTATGGGATTGTTGGATTGAATTGATGGTGAAATTAGAATAGTTATAGGATGAGAAAACCCTAATGGACATTAAAAACAAGCTTCTGGTCATAATTTGAAAATACAGAAAACTCAGTAGGTTGGAACCCATTTTTGACCTAAGATAAAGAAAATACATTTTAAGATGAAGCCATGGCCGAAAGAACGGGTAAAAACGGGTTTATAACGAAAAAGTTATGCTAAAAACAAGTTATACCAAATTATGTTTAACCATTTTGAGACCACCTGGACATTTTTCTAAATTCTGGAAAACTCAGCAACTCATGACTTATTTTTGACAAGGTACTCAGAAAGTTAAGACTAAAAGGAAACCATAGCAAAAAGAACGGACTAAAATGAGTTTGAAACGAGAAATTTACGCTAGAAACAAGTTACTAGTGTTTCTTATAAAATCTGAAATTTATGTTGCTGATGTAATAAAGTTTTCAATGAAAACAGGTCCCTAACCTTCATTAAAATGTACCAACATGATAAAAATGTATTAGTATTTGTTTAGAGCTAACCGGGGATATAAAATTCTTGAAAAACGGACTTATAACGAATTAGTTATGATTTTTCGAAAGTTATTGTTTTACTAGAAATACCAACAACAAGTAATATCCATATTCACCTTATACGTAGATGTAAAACTTTATTTTCAACAACGATATATTTTGAGTACATAAGAGTGGTATAAATGACATATACATTTGCATTCATAACATTTTTATTATTAAATCTAAGTTAGAAAATATTTAATCATGATAGGTTGCGGATTGTGAACGCGCCTTATTTGACATATCCATTCCTTACTCTTAGCTCCAACACTACAAGTGAGTTTATAGCCTCGCTTTTAAACTTTAAATGATTTATAAACCTCGCGAGGGGGATACATGCTAGTTTTACAAAACGAATACAAGTAGCTTTTGGTATGCTTGACCCGAATACATGATTATAAGATAATGAGTAACACTTGCCAATTAAGTCCCCATCATGAACCGTTAATTTTGTGTAAACGCTAATATTATAAATATGCATATTGGGCATTGACCAGCCTGGCCGAATGAGTAGCTCTCATCTTTCAACGGTCATATAATATTGAGAATATGAGGTAAATGGCAAATATTACCCTACCGGGGCAAATTATAAACTTGGTTAAGGTTCGGTTTCATGAGCTCTATGTTATAATCTAATAACCGACAAGTACTGATCATACTTGTTACCCGATGAATGATACTTGTATTCACTTTATTATTACTAAACTCTATGAATTCACTCAACATTATTTGTTGACTTTTAGCATGTTTTATCTCAGGTCCGTAAGTACCTCAGCTTGGATGGGCCGCGCAAGGAAAGATTATCGATTAAAGATGGCTCATGTTTTTAAATGTTTTTATGATGTACTAAAATGTTAAAGACTTTTATTATCATATCTATGTATCTTTCAAACTTGTGAAGTAAACTTTTGGGACTTCATGTAAAATATAATAACCTTTTAAGGTTTATGTTTATTAAATATTTCTTGTATGAAACTTGTTTATTATGTTTGTACTATGTGATCGATATATAGCACCCCATGACCCTTCCGCTGCAAACCTGAAAATGGGGGTGTTATAGATTGGTACCAGAGCACAAATTATAGTGAACTAGGTCTTTTTATTTTTAAAAACCTAGACTATAATCGTTTATTTTTTTTTAAAATCATGAGCTTCCATCATCTTGTCCGATATCCATGCGCGCCTACTCCCGAGCTTCCTATTTTTCCCTCGTATATATATATACATCTTGATCATGCTATACTAGAAATAATTATAAGTGTTATAATTGTTTTCTATCTTATTCGATAATCCGTGAAATATCACTTCTTATATATTTAAATTTTACGTATAAAACTTCTTGTTGTATTAATAAAAATTTTAAATTTTGTCTAAAAATTTAATCTACACAACTCTTTGATTGCACCATTGTTGTTCATATGCGCACAATAAATATTATCATTTATACATGTAATATTTATTAAACTCTTGCTTATCGATGTAACAACCGTTATTTTACTCATTTACTTATGTCAAAACATTATTTTTATAATAACATTTCTCTCCATATTCTAACTTTATATATATATGATTTTTCAGATTTGTCATGGCACTCCCGATTCCTCCTAATCAAGCGTTAGATCTTTTGGAAGTCGAGCCAGCTCAGCCCGAGCTTGCACCCGCTCAACCTCTACCTCCACTACCTAATCACCTTCATCCCGACCTTGAGGATGAAGATGAAGAGGAACCATTTGAGGATGAAGAGGAAGAAATAGAAGAGCAAATGTTCCAAGATGTAAGTTCTGATGAAGAAATGGATGAACCTGAACTAATTCATCCGTATGAGGCACCTGGTTCGCCTTATCCACCACCTCCACTATCGGATACTTCTTCTGATTCTGAACCGGAAACTGATGAGATTGCTACTGTTGGTACTATTACACAAGTACCACTTGCTAGACGTATGTTTCCTAGAGGTATTTATGAGAGAGGTGGATCATCCTCTTCTGCTCCTATCATTTATGAGGCCGAAGAACTCGTGCCTAGTTACATGAGGAGAGATATCAACTCTCTTTATGGAAAGGTTAAGGTACTAGAAAGGCAAATGGTGGTGAGAGAACTTGAAGGAGAACGTTCTTTATCTAGGGATAGACTTGCACATAACCGCATGAATTTACTTGATCTTGATTTGGGTTTAGTAGAACGACAACAAGATAAGAATAAGAGTGAGGTTGATGTGTTGGGGAAACGTGTTCGAGAATGGGATGATGAGGGATTAAGGGCTGAAAACAAGAAGTTAAAACATAAGTTAGAAGATGTTGAGTTGTCTCGTGAGTTTGATCGTATGACAAACGAACGTCTGGAGAAAGATCTTTATGAGATGAGGCGATGGGCCTATGATCATTGGGAAGAGATGATCCGATTGGGTTACGATGAGGAGAGATCATGTGATGTCACCGATGTGCTAGCGGTGTATGGGGAGACCTTACCACCCGAGCCACGTGGATCACCTCGTGACCATTAGTAGTTTATGTACTTGTACTTCTTTTGTTGTATCTCATGGATCACTTCGTGACCATTAGTAGTCTATGTATTTGTATTTCTCTTGTTGTATTTCGTTGTTCTTCTTCCATCTTGTAAATTACTATTAGTTAGTAACTAGTATCATCGAATGTAATGACTTCGTCATATTTTGTAATACGAACCAACAATGTATTAATCTTTTGTAATGAATGATGAAGTTATATTCTCTTATATTCTATTCTATATTGTTGTGAAATCTTTCATATTCAATTTAATAATGCATGACTATATTTATGTCATTGTATAAATACTCATCAAAATTTTCTTGTGTTGTGA
This sequence comes from Artemisia annua, assembly GCA_014162995.1. Classification (NCBI taxonomy): domain Eukaryota; kingdom Viridiplantae; phylum Streptophyta; class Magnoliopsida; order Asterales; family Asteraceae; genus Artemisia; species Artemisia annua. Next base: position 22,481 of record LBNU01013410.1, read on the forward strand.
TAGAATCATGCCACCAAAGAAGATGACTAACGCTGAAATTCGAAAGCTAGTCGCTGATAGTGTTGCCCAGGCTTTAGCCGAGGATCGTGCCGCAAGGGTTAATGACACTGGGGCTGCCGGTGGCGGTGCTGGAGCCGCTGGGGCTGCCGGTGGCGGTGCTGGAGCCACTGGGGCTGCAACTGGTGCTGTAGTGCGTGGTTGCACTTATAAACAATTTCTGGGTTGTGATCCTATTAAGTTTAAGGGAACTGAAGGGGCGGTTGGATTAATCCGCTGGTTTGAAAGTGTCGAGAACACGTTCATACTTAGCAAATGTGCAGAAGATTGCAAAGTTCAATATGCCGTGGGTACTATGATAGAATATGCTAAGTCTTGGTGGAACTCGTACGCTCAACCTATCGGAATGGAAAGAGCCTATGAAACTACATGGACCGATTTCAAGAAATTGGCAACTAATAAGTTCTGTCCTCGTAGTGAAATAAGGTTGCTTGAAACCGAGTTTTATGATTTGAAGGTGAAGAATTATGATATCGAAACTTACATCCGGAGGTTCCAAGAGTTGAAGGCTTTGTGTCCTAGTATGGTGCCGGATTTCGATAAGGAAATAGAAGCTTTTCTTAAAGGTCTTCCAAGAAGCATTAAAGGAGATGTGACATCCTCTAATCCACAAACTCTAGATGCAGCTATTGTTATCACTCAAAAGCTTATGGCTCAAGTGGTAGAGTATGGATTGGCTCAGAATGCTAACAACAATAACAACAATCAACACAAAAGAAAGTGGGATGATGACAAGAAAGGAAACAACAACCAAGGTCACAACAATGATCACCATCAGCAAAATAAAAGACAAGAGAATGCGAAGGCAATGACTGATGCTCCAACTGGAAAGGGTGGATATGCTGGAAATTATCCATATTGTAATCGTTGCAAGAAACATCACACTGGTTACTGCAATGCAAAATGTACCACTTGTGGAAAGAACGGTCATATGGCAAACGATTGTAAGGGTAAGGCTACTGCTACTGGTGCTAATACACAGCCAATTGTAGTTTGCTATGGCTGTGGGGAAAAAGGGCACAAGAGTAACAATTGTCCGAATAAGGGAAATGATAAAGGTGAGGTGGTAACTTGCTATGGCTGTGGGGAGAAGGGGCACAAGAGTAACCGTTGTCCAAACAAAGGAAATGATAAAGGTGGGAATAATCGTGCTAAGGCGTATGCAATGGGAGAGCAACAAGGCCCGAATGTCGTGACGGGTACGTTTCTACTCAATAATCATTATGCTAAAGTTTTATTTGATTCGGGTTCCGACAAGAGCTTTGTGTCCACTAGTTTTAGTGTGCTGATAAATATTAACCCGATTAAGTTAAACTATAGTTATGAAGTAGAATTAGCCGATGGGAAATTGGTTAGTACCAACACTGTTCTAAAGGGTTGTACCATAATTCTAGCGAACCATCCATTTAGTATTGACCTCATGCCAATTGAACTTGGTACTTTTGATGTCATTATTGGAATGGATTGGTTATCCTACCGAAACGCAGCAATCATTTGTAGTGAAAAGATTGTTCGCATGCCATACAACAACAAAACACTAATAATCGAAGGCGATAGAGGCAAGTCTCAATTAAAAGTCATAACTCGTATCAAGGCTCAAAGATACATTGGACAAGGGTGCCAATTGTATCTAGCACAAGTGACAGAGAAGGGATCAATCGAAAGACGATTAGAAGATGTACCGATTGTCTGTGATTTTTCGGAAGTGTTTCCCGACGATCTACCGGGACTTCCACCACATCGACAAGTAGAGTTCCAAATTGAATTAGTGCCCGGCGCTGCACCTGTGGCACGTGCACCTTATCGTTTAGCACCATCAGAAATGAAGGAGCTATCGGAACAACTACAAGAATTGTCGGAGAAAGGATTCATTCGACCGAGCTCATCGCCTTGGGGAGCTCCGGTGTTGTTTGTGAAGAAAAAAGACGGGTCTTTTCGTATGTGTATCGATTACCGCAAGCTTAACAAGTTGACGGTCAAAAATCGTTATCCACTCCCTAGGATTGACGATTTATTTGATCAACTTCAAGGCTCAAGTGTATATTCCAAGATTGACCTACGATCAGGTTACCATCAGCTCCGCATCCGAGAAAAAGACACTCCAATTACTGCATTTAGAACTCGGTATGGTCACTACGAGTTCCAAGTGATGCCGTTTGGATTGACAAATGCACCAGCGATATTCATGGACTTGATGATGCGCCGTATCTCTCTCAACAGATACGCCGCACTATCATACTTAGATGAATTCGACGACCATTTCCTGACTTTGAAGAATGCGCCGCATGTAATTCTATCATGCGTCGCATATGAAACTTTGGTCAAAGAAGAAGATCAAGCTCGTTCTACTCCAGATACGCCGCATTATACTTATGACATACGGCGTATCACTATCAAGACTTCACCAGATACAATCTAAGATACTGAAGGACATGCGCCGCATAAAGATTCAAGTTACGCCGCATCTGAAGACGGTGTACGAATATTTCAGAATATATTAATCTTGGACCCCACGCGAAGTTAAGTCAATGCGCCGCATCTACCTATTACATGCGCTGCATCGTACCCTAAGACAAAAACTATAAATAGCCCAAGACCTAGACGAATTTTGTGTGCAACATAACCCTAAGGAGCCGAGTTCATTCGAAGAAGCAACATAAGACACACCCAAATCGAAGATATTAGAGCTGTAAGAAGGTCCTGCATGTATTCAATTCATTAAGTAGTTTTGTTTTATTATAATAGTACGCTTTAATTCATCAGGATAGATGGGCATGTGTATGTGACTACGGAAAATCATACACACCTCTTAAAATTGTTTTCCCATCAATTAAAGTTTATATGATGATGTCTTTGGTGACTTATATTAGTGCATTGATAACCTCTGTGTCTAGCTGAGCATTGCTTGGGCTGCCATACCCCTTCCTCGCCTATTTAATCGGACGTCTTTGGATAAATAGGATAGTCATAAGTAATACCTTTCAAAAGTAAAAAAAAATTCAATAACCTGATTTGTTTTTTCCTCTGAAATTTCCTTATATTATAAGACATCTTACATTGAGTAATTTCTTGCCAATTAAGTCCCCCATCATGACCGTTAATTTTCGTTGGAAACGCTAGTATTTGAATATGATTATTGTGGCATTGACCAGCCTGGCGAATGGGGTCGCCCATCTTTCAACGGTCCACATAATCATTGGAATATGTGTAAATGGGCAAATATTACCCTACCGGTGGGCCCCAAATATAAACTTGTTAAGGTTCGGTTTCATGAGCTCTATGTTATAATCTAATAACCGACAAGTACTGATCATACTTGTTACCTGATGAATGATTACTTGTATTCACTTTATTATTACTAAACTCTATAAATTCACTCAACATTATTTGTTGACTTTTAGCATGTTTTATCTCAGGACCGTAAGTACCTCAGCTTGGATGGGCCGCGCAAGGAAAGATTATCGATTAAAGATGGCTCATGTTTTTAAATGTTTATGTTCTAAAATATTAAAGACTTCTATTATCATTGTATCTTTTGAACTTGTAAACTTTTGGGACTTCTTGTAAAACATAATAACCTTTCATGGTTTATGTTTATTAAATATTTCATGTATGAAAACTTGTTTATTATGTTTGTACTATGTGATCGATATATAGCACCTCATGTCCCTTCCGCTGCAAACCTGAAAATGGGGCTGTTATAACAGCGTAAAGGGACATCAAGTTACGCCGTAATAAAGAATTTATGAAGACTACGGCATAGCCAGTCATACGGCTACGGCGTAATGATCCACTAAAGGGCTCTACAGAGTAAACAACTCTCCAGCTACGACGTAAGCCCCATTTGAGGTCGAGAGGAACTAACAAGGCCAAGGAAGAAGTTACGGCGTAGCAACCCTAGTAGCTACACCATAGGTAGACTCTTATCAAGATATTACGCCCGTAGCACTTGATCAAGCTATGGCGTAACACTTATATACAAAGGTTACGGCGTAGCAATCTTATCAGCTACGCCGTAACAAAGTCGGGCCTATAAATACCAGCCCTAAATCCGAGTTTATTCATTCACTTTTCACCACACAGAAGTGGGGAGAAACTCAGAGAGTAGGAGGAACAAAGTTCTAGCCTCATAGAAGTCATTTCCAAGGGAGGATTCACACACCAATCATAAGTTTATCCATACCTTTGTTTTGTATTCGATTCATGTTTACTTTTGTATTAACTAAAACTTGTTTTACTACAATTATGAATATGAGTGGCTAAACACCTCTTGGTGTTAGCCTAGTTATGAAATTGTTATTGTTTTGATTTAGTTTTCTACGCATCTATTATCTATTGTTTGTATACTTTCATGGCGAGGCTTGGGACACTCTAGTTCCTGTAGTGATTAGCATTGGTTGTTCCCTAGAGACTTGTGGAATTAACCCTAGGAAGCAAGTCGCTAGGGATGTGACTTGGTGATAGCAATATCACCATACACGTGTGAA
>LBNU01013411.1:0-45187 GCA_014162995.1 Artemisia annua
ATCGGTCTTGATCAGAAGAAGAAGACAAAAACGTTTGGAACATTACCACGTGTCATCAACAATCAGATTTTTGCCATCAATATTAGAGGTGACAAAACGAGCGAACGGGTGATCTTATGGTTATAATTTTACCCATCTGACCAACATAACTAAATTATGACATTTATAAGTAAACGGGTCGATTTCTATTGATGATGATTGTTACTTTTCACTGTTTAGAGGTATATTAGTTTAATTTAAAGCGAAATACCACTTACGATGGATCAAAATGCTAAATGGGTAATAAAGGTTTCACGTGACAAACCGTAAAAGTTGCTTATTGTTGCCTTCCTTCCATGCATAGAAATTTTTGGTCTTCCGTCTGTATATACCTGCAATGGAAGATTATCGTATGATTATTAAGATCCATGTACTAACTTTATGAAACACGTGTTCTCTAGCTATACTATATCACACTTAGGCATCAATTTACATGTAACGTTATGATTTAAATTGTGGAATTATTTAGTACTATTGAATTCAGAGAGAATGAACAAAGTGAATGAAAAAGTATGAATTCCATTAAGTGAAAGATCAAGATACATGATAGTATTTATACAAGAAATGTAAAAGTCAAATATGAAAGTCAAACTAATTATGCTACATCTTATTACATTGAACCAAACTCTTTCTCAGTGTAATGATCATCTTGTGTGGGCTAAACCTTCTTGTAGATAGCACTGTAACATTGTTTCCTTGAGATTGTGAGTGCTCAGTTGAGTTGCTTGCTTCTTTATCCCCCCCACAAGTTGGCACTGTGTATGGATCACAAGTGCTCAACTTGGACAAACAGTTATAATGGAGGAATTTGCTTAGGCCTTTAGTGAGAATGTCTGCAACTTGAGCTTGTGAGGATATACAAATAAGGGTTTGATTTGAACCCTTTTCTATCTTTGTCCCTTACAAAATGAACAATCTATTTCAATATGCTTTGTTCTTGCATGTTGAACTGGATTGTTTGCAAGGGGCAATGGTGGAAGGAGTTGTCACACATAACAAGAGAGATGGTGTAGAAACCTTGAATTCCTAGATTCATTTGAGTAGACATTCTTAGCCATGAGACCTCACCAAGTGGCAATCTGCTGTATCTTACTCTTGCCTCTGTAGATGATCTTGAAAACTTACACACTGCTTCTTAGATTGCCAAGAGATAGGACACTGAGCCTAGAAAAATGGCAAAACCTTTGAGACAGATCTCCTTGTGGTGAGCAACTAGGCCCAATCACTTATCACAATAGCAAGTAAATCAATAGTATTGGAAGCTGGGAAGAAGATTTGCCCTGTCCAGGACCATAATTTTTGATGTATCTTAGGACCCTTTGCAATGACTTTGAAGTGAGGAGTTCTTGGACAATGAGAGTATTGACTCAAGGCTTGGGCTGCAAATGCCAAATCAGGCCTAGTTTGGATAGTGAGATAAATTTAGCTTTCCAACAATTGTTCTGTTAGAGAGTAGGATCAGGAAGGTTCTTCACCATCTTTATCATTTCAGTTTGATGATAGGGTCCATTGGTGTTGCAACTGGCTTGACATTCTAATGTATCTGCATACTTGAGTAGGGTCCAAAGCCATACTTTCTTTGACTCATAGTAAAGCCAGAAGAGTTCCTTAAGATCTCAATACGCAAGTAGTAGCTGTAAAGGACCCAAGTCTTTTGATGGGCTTGAACTTTGAGTTAAGTTGATCCTTGATGAATTTGGAGGAATGTAGGGATCCTTTGCCAGTCAGTAAGATGTCATCCAACATAAGACCAATAGTGATGTAAGTGAACCTTGATGATTGATTGTGAATAAGATGTGTCCAACATAACTTTGTTTTGAAGCCTTAAACTCAATAAGGAACGGTGTAAGCTTTCCAAGACCACTGTCTATTGGCTGGTTTTTGGCAACCATAGAGTGGATTTGTTAGCTTGCAGGACTGTGTTAGGGTGGGTAGATCCTTAGTTGTAGCCTGGTGAGAATGGTCATGTAGACTTTCCTTCATTAAGGTCACCATTGAAGAAAGGCATTGTTGACATCTAGTTGTTGTTTTTCCATCCCATTATGAACAGCAATAGCATTCAAAGGTCCTTACTGGTAGGCATCTTAGCTACTGCGAGCAAAATGTTCTCAGTGTAGTCAATACCTTCTTTTTTGATGATACCCTTTTGCACAGTCTAGCTTTATATCTCTTCTATAGTGCCATCAGCCCTTAGCTTGATTTTGTAGACCCATTTGTACCAATTGGTGTCTTACCAGGTCGGTAGTATTGACATAGGTCCATGTGTCATTTTCTCCAATGCTATGACATTCCTTATCCATTGATCAATCCAATTTGGATTCTTAGGCAGGCCTGGGCTATGGATGTGGTTCTTTGGACAACATTCTTACTAAAGTATGAATGTGAATGATGTAGGTGGTGAGGTTCGATGTAGTTGAGTAATGAGATGATGGGTGTTTGTGTGTGGATTGTGTGTTGTTGATCAGTGATGGTAGGTGTTTGCAGTGAAATCCTTGAGTTTTGTGGGTAAGTTTTGGTTTCTGGTGAATGTTCTTGGTGGTCGGTGGTGTTTGGTGTTGAGTGTTGGTATTAGTTGTTGGTTTGGATGAAGATTGTGGTGGAAGGTTTATTGGAGCTGGTTTGCTGGGTGATGGGTGATGGGTGGAAGTGGTGGGGTTGGTGTAGTGAGTTGTCTGGATCTGTCACGGTGTGTTTAAGGAGGATGTTTGGTAAAGGGTGTGGTTGATTTTCTTGACTGGTAGCTTGAGATGAGTTTGGGTCGTAGGTGTTGTTGTTGGTTGTGGTGGATTGTTCTGTGGTGATTGTGGTGGATGATTGGTGGAGTATTGAAGTGGTGATTGAAATGGGGTCAGATGGAGTATTGGTTTGGGCTTTATGATTACAGGAAAGATGTTTTTTCATCAAAAATGACATTTCTGCTGATTGATATCTTTTGTGAGTTGTGGATCATTAAAGGGGGTATATCCGTTTTTTGGTTTTGGTGGATAACCTATGGGAGTACAGCTTTTAGTGATGTGTTGGGGACCAACATTTGTCTGTGGTGTGAGTGTCAGCATTTGCATTGGAGCCTTATGACTCTGTGAGTGTTCAAGGGTTTTGGTGGCTTGTTGTATAACCATCTCCAAATGGACTTTTGTAGTTAAGAAGTTTTGAAGGAAAGTCTGTTAATGAGGTATGTGGAGGTGAAATGCAGTAGCCCGGCATGTAGATGAATAGGAAATTTTTGCTTGAAAAGTTACAATGATCTTGCCATTTCTGTAGAAAGATGCCTGTTGTTTTCTCTCAGACTCTAGAGCATTGGTGGCGTGAGGATGTATGCATTGAAGTGTTGGATGGGATGATACCATGTACTGAGTGAGATGATTGACACGCAGCCAGGTGGTTGTTAGAAACTCACTCCATTATCACTTCTAAATGGTGTTGAACTTTGTGTTGAAACATGTGTATTGACATATGATTAAATATTTGAACTGTACAAGACATGATGTGTTAGCTGGAATGAAATAAGTCCATTGTGCTCTTGAAAAAATCAGTCCACATATTAAAGAAAATGTACATGTTTTCATGTGTGTTGGGGTCTGTATGGACCCATACATCTAAGATGAAACAAGTGAAAAAGGATAACTGCATTTGAACTACTGTTGTTGGAAAAAGGTGATTTTTTATGAACACTTGTTGAGGATTGAGGAGTTGATATGTTTTTAGCATTTGAAAATTTGTTAATGTTGTCATTTAAATATGTACTTTCCTATTCTAAAATTATTGTCAAGTAGAAAAAATACGTTTAAAAAATTGTATTAATTGCTAAAGCACGTAAAAATACCATTTGACGACTAATTAATATTTTATTTAATTTTGAAAATAACAATTATGATAAGGGTAATTTGACAACAGAAAATGATAAATGTTCTTAATATTTTTCTCTAAAAATCCATCTAACTATGTGATCATGACAATTGTACCACTTACCAAGAACTTAAATTACTAAATTGGGTAATTAAAAACTTAAGTTGATTTATACCTATTGTAACATAACGGAGTCGACAAGTCAAGAATAACATCAAACATCTAAAGCTAGGTTTAAACGATACACAGTACACACCATGTTAGCAAAACATGGAGTTCAGGTTCTACAGCAATACTAGCAAATGTAAACTGCAAACTTCTAAATTGACAAATGATCACAAAATTAAATAAAAAGGATAATAAAACCTCGTTAATTACGATGAAACAAATCAATAATAACATAACCGGAAAAAAAATAACAAAACTGGACAGATGTTATCAGTAGCGGCGAAGCAACATGCAAAGAACTCTCCACTCGTTAGTACCATTTCATAACGTTGACTTGGTGCAACAAAGAAATCAAATTTGTTGTAAATGACAAAAGATGGTTCAGTGTATCACACACATACAAGGCGGGGGCGTAAATGTGTCATTTACAACAAATCTGATATAATTGTATTANTTTGAATTTATTTTTGTTTTTTTATGAACACTTGTTGAGGATTGAGGAGTTGATATGTTTTTAGCATTTGAAAATTTGTTAATGTTGTCATTTAAACATGTACTTTCCTATTCTAAAATTATTGTCAAGTAGACAAAAATACGTTTAAAAAATTGTATTAATTGCTAAAGCACGTAAAAATACCATTTGACGACTAATTAATATTTTATTTAATTTTGAAAATAATAATTATGATAAGGGTAATTTGACAACAGAAAATGATAAATGTTCTTAATATTTTTCTCTAAAAATCCATCTAACTATGTGATCATGACAATTGTACCACTTACCAAGAACTTAAATTACTAAATTGGGTAATTAAAAACTTAAGTTGATTTATACCTATTGTAACATAACGGAGTCGACAAGTCAAGAATAACATCAAACATCTAAAGCTATGTTTAAACGATACACAGTACACACCATGTTAGCAAAACATGGAGTTCAGGTTCTACAGCAATACTAGCAAATGTAAACTGCAAACTTCTAAATTGACAAATGATCACAAAATTAAATAAAAAGGATAATAAAACCTCGTTAATTACGATGAAACAAATGAAGAATAACATGACCGGGAAAAAAACAAAACTGGAATATGAACAGATGTTATCAGTAGCGGCGAAGCAACATGCAAAGAACTCTCTACTCGTTAGTACCATTTCATAACGTTGACATGGTACAACAAAGACATCAAATTTGTTGTAAATGACAAGATGGTTTGTGGGGGCGTAAATGTGTCATTTACAACAAATCTGATATAATTGTATTATGATTGTAACATGTCAACATGATGATATGATACAAAAACTGTTTTCCCTTTTCAATACTTACTCCTCCAAGTGTGCCAATCTTTTCGGTTTGCTAAAAGAGAAACCACGAACCAAAGCTAGAACTTCAAACTACATTATCCTGCATGAACATGTTTTCCCAGTACTGTTTTCAAATTCGTCATCTGAATCACTGTGTTCACTGCAATAGCGTGTGGAAACATGAGTTAGAAAATACTGTCCAGATAAAGATCTGAAGACCTAACGTCAATAAAAGATGCAATGCATCAGTTGGCAAATTTATAAGAAAGCATTAATTATAAAACGCAGAATCCCAAAAAACTCTTATCTATTATTATTTTTTATTTTATTTATTTATTTTTGGAAGTGAGACTAAAATATGTGATCATGAACAAGAAAGATCGCAGGTTTCTGAGAGGCATAGATAAGAAATTGCGTTAAATCTTTGTTATGTAGGGTTCAATCAATAGGTAGCAATGGTATTCATCCGAAAATCCTTTTCACGAAAACATATGGGACAACAACAACAATAAACTTGAGACCAAAGGGCCTTGGACATAGGTGTTTGAATGAGCTTTTGTTGTTTATAGTTGTAACTTTCCAATAATTAGTTTTTGAAAGTCTTTGAAAAAATTCCGACTATAAAAAGAGAATCGCTCTGAGATGGGAGTAGAAGTCTCATATCAGAAAATCAATTCCAAAGCACAGAACCAAACACTCTCCATATATCAGTGGCAAGTACGCAACCTATATAAATCAAGCAACTGGTATACCCTTTGTTTGGTAGTTTATCAAAAACAAACACATCATTTCCGAACTTAAATACTAAAACCATACCTGGGCTCAAATTCGCGAATCTCACAGAGTTCGCCCCCTCTAACATCTGTCCAATGCACACTCCTTCTAGCACTCTGGTACACAGGCTCATCCTCATCACCGTTATCAACAACAACTGGAGCTGGAACAGCTGCGGCTCGTTTCTTTAAGCTGCTTCTAAGAGAATTTAAGTTTATACCATTAGCATTACCATCATCATCCACGAAATCTGAAATACGCGAACTTTCTTCAGCTTTGTTTGTATCAGAAGAACTTCTAACTACATCTTGTTGTTTTCGGGTTGTGGGTCCCACAGATGGGCTATCGAGTCCTGTGGCTGTACGACCAAAGCAGGCGAAAGAAGCACACCCGCAGGCACAACGGTTCTTGTTGGCAGCCAGTTGGATGTTAGGGTCGGATTCTTGGTCCACCAGATGGTACTGATTCCACGGGGTAACTCTCATGGGCTTCTCTTCTTTTTTATGACCCAAGAGAAGAAGGTTCAGACCGTTGCTATACCCTGAAGCTGAGGAAGAGAAAAACCTTCCTCCTTCGACTGCTAATAACATCAGTTCTTCTCATTTGGGCCCACCATTAGTCTTGTCTTTATTCGGAAATCCTATAAATACAAACACCCTAAAAATACCTGCAGTTGGCCAAGAAATAAGAAGGCAACGCATTATGACAAGAAAAAGCAGGCCGAAAAACTATAAATAGCAACACGCATTTCACTTCATTTCTAATTTGGTCCACAGACATCAAAAATCATTACTATAAACTTATATTAAAACCCACATTTAGTAAATCGTTATAAAGCTCATTTAACTTCGTTAAAATGTCCCATTTTTTGGTTGTCGCTACTCCAAGTACTCAATTTTGAGAAGCAAAAATTGGTTCAAGCAATGATATTCAAAGTCCGGTGACCAAATTAGAAATAAATTATCAATTTTTACAAATCGGTGACCAAATTGGAAATCACGTAAATTACAAATACAACCCATGAAATAAATCTCTCAAATCATAGTATCAAACTATCAATGTAGAGTTGATTAGGATTACTAATCACAATTACTAGAAACGACAAAAGAAGATGTCATTTGTTTGGTGCAACAATTTACTACATCCACAGGTATTACTAGGATGATTCTTACGGGTGTTTTGTTGTGCGTTTTAGAAGTCAATATCTTAAGTCCCCAATACTTTGTTTCTATCGTCAGAGAAGCTAATTATGCTTCTTAATGAATAGATATTGACGGGTCAAATAATTAGATGCAATGAAACTAATATTAAGGGGTATCCTTAAATTACTTATATACCCTTAATTTATCTTTTAAGGGTACTTCCTTGATACATGAGAATTTGTCAAACACTCAACCCCCTCAAAAGCGACTAAAACAATTTCAAGCACCGAAAACTCTACCCAAAAATTATTTCACGCACTAATCTGGACTATTCAAGTCATATAATCACTCTCACAACACGTAACAAAACACCCTATTATAGTATGATTATTTAATTCTTTAGAAACTACAACACATGACAAAATAAGCCTTTCTAAAGAAGAAAAGTCAAAGAGACAAGCGGATAAGACAAAATTAGCCGTCTTAATCATCTAATGTGAATGGAATTGATACGATACATGAATAAAGTTGTTGTTTTTATGAAAAAGAAGACAAAAGCCGCCATAGGACCAAAATCCTTCCATGTTACTTATCAACAATTATAACCAAATCGATTTGATCCACAAACCGGTACATCATTTAATCCGTTCACATTATGTGTCCAGCATATCACCGATATTATTCCAAGTAAAGCAGTCATTTTCTTACAGACTTACACACATAAAAAATTAAATCCTATTAAAAAAACTAGGCGGGCATCTGGAATTGCTTACTTGCTTAGTTTTTCTGATTTTTTGTGTCGTACAAACTGCTTATTTCAACGTGCTTAAATGAAATTAATGTTATCTTTTTACCATCGGATTTAGCCTCAAACCTTTTATAAATGGATTTCATTTGAATATTTCCTTAACAATCAACATAAGCACTCATTTCTAAGCGCCTTATATAAGCATATGAATAAACAGAAATCAACTTCTTATTTTTTCTGCTTATCTTCTTATTTTTAGGTAGCATACGCAGGATCTAATAAGCTTGTAGGGAGCTGCTTATTCTTAAAGTGCCTATTAATTAAAATTACCAAACTTAACATAAAACCTTTTCTAAATAGATTCGATTCTTTTAGAAAGGGGGTGTTTGTTTAAGCTTATATGTGGGCTTATGAGCTTATTTGATTTCTGCTTGTATTTCATAAGCCTTAATTTTCTGGATTATTTTAACACTTATGGGCTTATTTATATAAGCCCATAATCCTCAAAAAGCCAGAAAATTGAGGCTTATAAAATATAAGCCGAAATCAAATAAGCTAATAAGCCCACATATAAGCTTAAACAAACACCCCCTTTCTAAAAGAATCGAATCTATTTAGAAAAGGTTTTATGTTAAGTTTGGTAATTTTAATTAATAGGCACTTTAAGAATAAGCAGCTCCCTACAAGCTTATTAGATCCTGCGTATGCTACCTAAAAATAAGAAGATAAGCAGAAAAAATAAGAAGTTGATTTCTGTTTATTCATATGCTTATATAAGGCGCTTAGAAATGAGTGCTTATGTTGATTGTTAAGGAAATATTCAAATGANAAAAAAAAAAAAAAAAAAAAAAAAAAAAAAAAAAAAAAAAAAAAAAAAAAAAAAAAAAAAAAAAAAAAAAAAAAAGATCTATAAAGACATTATAAGGAAAGCGTAAAATGAACGGATCTGAGAAATGATTTGAGCTTACATGTGCCACGTCACCTCGCCGGAGCTCAAACTGTCCTTGTTTTCTTAAACTAAATATATGTTTTTTCTTGTTCTTTTTTTAGGTGTTTGTTTGTGTGTGTTTTTGGTGTGTGTGAAGAAGTGAGATTAATGGAATAAAAGGTTTTCTTTTTTTAAGAAAAGGAATATGTTTGGTGGACCTAATAAAGGGGCCTAATGGTGGACCTAAGGCTTTAAATACTTGTACAATGCATGACTGTACAAGTATTTAAAGCCTTAGGTCCACCATTAGGCCCCTTTATTAGGCCTATATATCAAGGTTCGAAAGAAAAAGAAGGATATGATGGAAAAGAAATGAAATCAAATGAAATGTTTTTTTTGCCTCACTTTGTCTCTAAATCAGTGCCGTATTTGAGGGTGTGCGAGGTAGGGCTGAGCAAATTCCGACCAACACCCGAAAACCGTCCCGATCCTGACGTCCCGAATCGTCCTGAATCCCGAACCGACCATACTCGGGTCGGGACTCGGTTTGGGTTTTTGAGCTTGTCGGGATTCGGGTCGGGTCGGGAGTCGGGAAGAAGTCAGGCTTACAATGAAAAATCATACAAATCGGTTTCGTTTCGGGACTCGGGACGGGATTCGGGACGATTCGGGCTAGACTCGGGTCGGGATTCGGTTAGGATTTTCAAGCTTGTCGGGATTTGGGCTTCGTCGGGACGGGTCGGGTTCCGGCCCGAGGCACACCCCTAGTGCGAGGTGTGCTATCGCACAGGGCCTCAAATTTTTAAGGGCTTCAAAATATATACCTCTTTATATAGTTGTGGCCTCAAAATTCATTTTCAACCTCAAAATATTGACGATGTATGAAGTTTTGTTCTAAATATTTGTTAAACTTCACTTCAAGTTGGTGACAATGTATGAAAAAATCATAAAAATTAAAGCTAATCATTACAATATATTTCTAATTGTCATGTTTAGTTATCATATACATGGTTTTGCACAGGGCCTCCGTTGAGCTAGCTACGACACTGCTCTAAATAATTGTGACCAACAAAAAATACACAAAAAACCAGTATCATAATTTTCTTTTTTGATTTTTTGCAAAATAACAGTTTTACTTGTAATTAATTAATTTATTTATAACTTTTTCTAATATTTGTAATAATGACATCAAGTAAGGGTAATATGATAAACTCGATTTAAATTTCCTGATCCTTTTGTAATAAAATAATTGTTCACCGACAAAAAACATGCAGTTTAATGAAAACATAATTATTATTGTTTTTCTCTCATACCTTTTTAAAAAATGACAGTTTTACTCTTAAATAATTAATTATTTCTGCATTGAAGGTTGTAATTAGAATTTCAATTAAGGGTAGTAATAGTTATTTCAATCAAATTTTCTTATCTATTTCAGAATTAGACAGCTAATTTAAGACAACTTGAAATAAAAATGTGAACAATAAATCTAGAACTGATAAAGGATGAGGTATCTAGTTTTAGAAGCAGACAATTAATTTAAGAAAAAAAAAAGTTTGAACAAACTAAATGAGTATTTATTTGTTGGTATGGTTGTTATTTATTTATTTATGATGGAATCAAATCAAGATATGAGATTTGACCTTCTTTATGGTAGTAGGGAGAAAGAGGACCATCCATTCAAATATTCAATGCTCTAATGACCTACCAACTTAATTATTTTTATTTTTGTTATTATTATTTTTTTATAGAGTAGCTTATAAGTTGTAAAGATAGATATAGTTTATACGCTTAGTCTTGCTTCTTTTTCATATTATATAGTCACTGTGCTTAAAGTATATAACACATGTTTCAATGTGAATTGTTTGAACTAACAAAATGCAAAAATGTGTTTGTAAAAATGCGTGTGCCGATATTATAAATTAAAAATTGTAGTTTATTTTTTTCAAATAGATGTTTGGCGAATTAGCTGAAGCTGAGTTGGTGATGACATAGTATCTGTTAGTGATAGCACATAATCACGTTAGCATTTGTATTATGTCAATCATTAAACATGGCACATAACCACGTTAGCATTTGTGTCAATCATTAAACTTTGTTAGAATGTAAATTTTTTTGCGTTAAGACTTGTTTTTTCAAGTTTAGCAAAAGAACACTTAAAATCCGTCGTTCTGCGAAAGAGAACATGATCAAAGATTGTATAACACAATGATAACAATGTTTAGTAACCTCTTTTACTTGAGATAGTTCACAAGATAGAGAGATGCCTTAACAATGCAAAAGGGCAAAAAGACCATGTTGGAAGGAATTATTTGAATGGTCCTAAAAGCATGACCTCTTTCATAGTCTTTTGATGCTTTTCATAAATCTATCTTTAGTAATGCCTAAAGTAGACCTTTGACATAGGTTTTAAAATTAGATAATGATGGTGGTTTCATGGAGGTTATAATGGCATTGTCAACTTATAAAAGGTAAGCACAAATAAAGAAAGAAAGAGACAGGAAGGTGGCCTTGTTCTAAAGTTCATAAAAGGCTTCATAACAAGTTTATTTTGACCCGTTTACCTAGTTCCAATTTGACATGCTTCATCGTCTTCAACGTAACATATACATGCAATATACCCATATGCAGAACTCAACCCAGCCAATCCGTTTTGACCCATACTTGTTTTAACCGATTCCCTCCCAACTTGCTCCCCCTCTAAGATCTACCATACGGCACTCACATACTACCGTGATCTTCTNTTTTTTATAGAGTAGCTTATAAGTTGTAAAGATAGATATAGTTTATACGCTTAGTCTTGCTTCTTTTTCATATTATATAGTCACTGTGCTTAAAGTATATAACACATGTTTCAATGTGAATTGTTTGAACTAACAAAATGCAAAAATGTGTTTGTAAAAATGCGTGTGCCGATATTATAAATTAAAAATTGTAGTTTATTTTTTTCAAATAGATGTTTGGCGAATTAGCTGAAGCTGAGTTGGTGATGACATAGTATCTGTTAGTGATAGCACATAATCACGTTAGCATTTGTATTATGTCAATCATTAAACATGGCACATAACCACGTTAGCATTTGTGTCAATCATTAAACTTTGTTAGAATGTAAATTTTTTTGCGTTAAGACTTGTTTTTTCAAGTTTAGCAAAAGAACACTTAAAATCCGTCGTTCTGCGAAAGAGAACATGATCAAAGATTGTATAACACAATGATAACAATGTTTAGTAACCTCTTTTACTTGAGATAGTTCACAAGATAGAGAGATGCCTTAACAATGCAAAAGGGCAAAAAGACCATGTTGGAAGGAATTATTTGAATGGTCCTAAAAGCATGACCTCTTTCATAGTCTTTTGATGCTTTTCACAAATCTATCTTTAGTAATGCCTAAAGTAGACCTTTGACATAGGTTTTAAAATTAGATAATGATGGTGGTTTCATGGAGGTTATAATGGCATTGTCAACTTATAAAAGGTAAGCACAAATAAAGAAAGAAAGAGACAGGAAGCTGGCCTTGTTCTAAAGTTCATAAAAGGCTTCATAACAAGTTTAATATTCTGAAAACTGTAAAGAAGCATAATAACAATCATTACGCGGTACAGGCATAAGTTACTCATGTTGTGTTAATTTTGACCTGTTTATCTAGTTCCAATTTGACACTATACATGCAATATACCCATATGCAGAACTCAACCCAGCCCAACCCTTTTTGACCCATACTTGTTTTAACCGATTCCCTCCCAACTTGCTCCCCCTCTAAGATCTACCATACGACACTCACATACTACCGTGATCATCTAGTTACCAAGTCAAGCTTCAATCAAACGACCCAAATTACATGCATAGACAAATGTCAGGATACCAAAGGATGTAATATCCTTTTCTTTTCTTTTTCCAATTTGAATCATCTTCTATTTGTAAATCAACAATCAGCAACAGAGATAAATGCATAAAAGATGAAAAACAGCAATCCAGATACATCTCAAAGTTGCATACATGTAACCAAAAAAAAAACTATTAGAAAAAAACCCACTTTACAAATAACATGAAAAGATCCACACTTTCAATGCCACCAAAAACACTTCACTTTTTCACCATATTCAATCTCAAACCTTCGCTAATAATTTAACTTGCGGAAAATAAGCACTCGTTTGTACTTCTGACTTATGCAGGCAGATGTAAGTGCCAAGTTGTTAATGAGTAGAATCATGACCTGTGCTATCTGCATGCATGTCCATTGAAGAATCCTGATGGTCGTTGTTCTTGACACCATAACCTTCCTGTGATATATGATAGTTTTGAAGGCTGCGACGAACTGGGCTTGATAAAGCATTGGAGAATATGTAGTTTTTGGATGACTGGTCACTCTGGTCAGGCCGGAATCCTTGCGGCATACTAGATGAGCTAGAATTTATGAACGGGTTTGTGACTTGGGTATGCTGCTGGTTCTGTTGTGAAGAAATTCTTGGAGGTATTGGTGGATCATCCACAGAAGAATCTAGCTCAGCCTGCACAAGTATATTGAACGTGCATACAGAAATAAGTCGATTGAAGCTTGGGTGGTCATGGACATCACTTGTCAATATGCAGGAAACGTGGCCATTTTGACCTATATACTTAACAACAGTCCATGTGGGTTGTGTTTATTTTGAATGAAAACTAAAACTATCTCGAAAGCTGCCCAATATGTATCTACATCTATATCTATACCACTTTATAATTGGTTTACATCTACAGTCGGATTTCACTTTCCCCAGAGTTAAAACTCACATGTAATCATATCAATGTACTACCCAAGCAATATGAAGAATGCTCCATTAATCATTCAGAATGACAGAATCGTTGGATTAAAAATTTAAAACCTTTTTGTGTCTCACATTTCATCATAACTGTTAAAACCTTAGTACCCGAAAACTATTTGTCCTCACAGGTTCACAGCTATGCGCGATTGTCCTACTAGTGTATATTGGGAGCATCTATAATCTTGTGCAAGAGAAAGCATGCCGTCTCTCGGTCTAGCGTTGAAGCAAAATAAAGGAACGTAGCCAAAGTTGCTGATAATGTCACCATGGCTATGCAGTCTTCCTCTTATGTTGCACTTCCCCCTTTCCTGTGCTACGGCCGTTATAATCTCGGTTCCGTTTATTTAGCGTCGAATCATGCACAACACTAAAACAAACATAAAGAAATAGATTTACACTTTCTGTGGGGACGTGTTGCTATTACACGCATATGTCCAATAGCAACATGTTAAACTGTAAATCTAGTTTCATATGTGTGGATTTTTATCGTTGTACAGAATTATATGCTAACACCAGACGGCATGACAGTGTCACAAAAACAAGACAGTGGCACAGAAAAGGTGACAATGCAAGTCGAGAGGAAGATTGTGTCCCCATGCTGACTCAACAACAACATCGGCACTAGCTCTACATTTAGCCTCAGTACTAGACCTGAGAGACGATATGTTGTTGCTTAGAGGACCAAGAGACGAGATTAAAGATTTTCACAATATAAATAGAGATCTGTCAACTTTCAACCTATAAGATATTGGAGGAGAACGTGGAATGGTCTAGCACATAATATAAGAAGATGCATTATAGATGCCCACGCTTTAGAAATGGAAACCAACCTTCACTAAATGTTGCTTTATTGATCCAAAATACAAGAAGTTCAGAACAAAGTCAAAAGCCAAAAAGAGGCAAAGCAAAGGGCCAACCAACACAATCAACTCCTTAATTGACTCCTTATTTTTAGATAGTTTAAGATTCGTGAAAACACAATTAAACGTTTAATTGAATTGTTATATAGCTACATACAGGATAAAGTTAAACTCCGTATTTGTAGATACTTTAAGATTTGGATTAAGCTTACATATAATTGTGATATATGTACGTAAAGTATAGAGTCAAACACCATGCATATGAGCCATTTCCACACTTACAATCACTATATGTACTTAAGGAGTTATAACTTCATTCTCATATGCCACGCACTACATTATTTTACACACAAGCTAGAATCAAACAAATGGAGCTGAATATTGTTAAATTGTGCCCGAGAACTTTAAAAATCTAGAAGCACAAAAAAAGATTCTAAGGATCCAATATATAATCTATATACTCAAAAACCTAGCAACCACCCTAAGTATTTCGAAACTAAACTCAGGTGATGTTTTGCATTTATATCTTATGGATCAAACTAACGAACAAGTTAGCTTTAACATTCTCATTTGCCTTTCACACAGTATTACAAGCTCAAGAGCTAGTACCAAGTTTGATTCAAAAACACATTAAGTTAATAAAATAGAAATAACACACTTACATCTAACGAGACAACCCGCAATAAAATAGTTAGGCACATAAGGAGCAGGAGGTATCAAATCTAAGAGATTGCCAAAGAACATATACATATAGTTGTACGTAACTTGATATATTGATATCTATGCCAAAAGAATGATTGATATCTACGACTTAACCAAGACAATACTTCTCAACGCAAAAGGCAAAACTCTGATATTGTTGCCTGGGCAACCATACAAATCATACTAAAGATGAATGAGCCGGATTTGTAGTAAATGCCTAAATGGTAAATATCATCTTTACGTATAGAATTATGCAGGCCAGATAAATGATGTAGTATGAACATGCATCTTTAGGGTTTATGCAGGAGTTATGTAGCATCAAGCACTATTACACATGAAGAAATGAAAACAAGATTAATAACACAATAAGTTGTATGTATAAAATACTAACCTCGATATAGGCTAGTATGTCTCCCGAGGTCACTCTCAACCCTTCCGCATCTTGCTTAGAAATCCATTGATAGAGTTTTTCCTGCAAAATAAAATATCTAAGTCAACAAATATAACCTTGTGGTGTGCCTACAGCTTAGTTTCATTAAACGCTGAAAACAAGAACAATGAGCGTCTTTAATACCACCATTAGACCAGGCAATACACACTAAAAAAGAAACAAGATGCCTTTCAGTTTCAGGAGAAGCGTAATGCTGAACTCGTGTGGGATCCACTACAATTTCAAACTATGGTCTAATAACAAGGAACGACGTGTTCCCTTTATATACTGGATATATACCGAATCATTAAAACGATAACAACTTTTTTTAAAAGAAGTTAGTCAAACAATTTGTGTTTTCACGCGTTCACAGAGCTGCTTTTCAATAGTGTTCCCAGATAACATCTTTTTTTAAAAGGAGTTGGTCAAAAACTATGTTTCTCTGCAATAATCAAATAGTCTCCTACAAAACTCAACCCCAAACACAGGTTAAGAGTGTGTTTGGGATTGCTTTTTCAAAACAAACTACACATTTGTAAAGCTTCGTTTTCAAAGTGTGCTTCTTTGAAAAGCTGCTTTTTCAACACATATGATATGTTTGCAAGTCTGTGTTTTATACACAGATTATATTATATGCTTGCAAAGCTACATTTCCGAAAAGCTGCTTTTTCAAAACTGCGTTCACAGGTAACTACTAAACACTCTGTTTCTCATAATCTACCGTTTGCAAAAACAATAATAAGAGTCTCCTACAAAACACAATCCCATAACACTCTCTAAACATAACCAACAACAATAACAACATCAATTAAATACAATAAAATGTCACTACTATCACTAAAGTGTGAGAGGTTTCAAGTTCAATTCCTACTAGCTAGGTGCAAACAACTCTTAAGTGGCTACGCCAACCTTCCCAAAAAGTGGAGGGCTTTACCCAGTTTGAGTTTCTGTGGCTGTCGGCTTTAACTCATGAATTTTTGCAGCCTAGCGCCTCCTAAAAAACTCGATTTTTCTTAAGAGGTACAAAAAGAGTGTTTATAGTCTAGTTTACTTATTCATAAATTAATAGAATCATTCTATTTTATTTTATTTTATTTATTTAATTATTTATTATTATTTATTTATTTGTTTGTTTTTTCTGGTTCCGTCCCTGACCCGTGGATTAGTCAGAAAAAACTACTTTTTCAAACAAAGTCAGCAAAAACATCACATTTTTTTTTCAAATTGTTTGCCAACCACTATTATTCCTAACAAAGCTAGCAAAAAACAACTTTGTTTTCAAAATGTTTGCCAAACACTATGTTTCCTAACACGATAACCAAAAAGGGGAGGACTTTACCCGTTTTGAGTCTATGTGGGAGCAAAGCTCATGGATTAGTCAGCCAAAATGTCAAAAACCAAAAAAACAAAAAGTATTTTTAAGACAATAGCAAAAAGACCCTCTTTTTTTTTTTTTTTTTTTTTTTTTTTCAAAATGATTGCCAAACACTATATTTTCTAAGGGCTTGTTGTCTGGAAATGTCGTTACTTCTCACTTTTTTGAGTTGTATGTAGCATCGTTTCATTCGGACTATTTAATAACTAACGTTTTGAATTCCGATAATTTCCATGTATTGATTCCCAAAAATAGTTTATTCGATTCCCGAAAAAATCTTTGATTAAATACCCACAAATAACAAATATATCAATCGATACCCAGAATAATCAAAATTTATAAACTTAGTTATTAAATAGTCCGATTAGAACGATGCCACATACAACTCGAAAAAGTGACAAGTAAGATACATTTTCAAACAATTATCTTTAAAAAAAAGCTAGCAAAAAAACCACTTTTTTTCAAAATGTTTTGGAAATATAACTTTGTCACTTTTTTGAGTTGCATGACTTTTTGAATTTCTATTCTTGTGTGTATCAATTCCCAAAAATACGTCAATCGATACACAGAATACTCAAAATTCAAAAAGTTAATTATTAAATAGTCCGACCCTAACCGATGGTAAACTCAACTCAAAAAAGTGACGAGTAAGATACATTTTCACACAATTAGCCCTTTTTCTAATTACCTACCTTTCGCAAACACAACAATAAGCAAAAACTAAAGGGTATGTTTGGTTTATATTTTATAATGAGGAAACGAGTGAATGACTATGGGTATGGGATTGGGAATGGGTTTACAAATCCACTAGCAGCTTTGGTGGGTTTAGAAAATGACCAACTTGTTGGGTTTGATACCACCCATTTTCATCTATCAAACCCACTAACCAAACAGCTACAATTGGAATAAAAGCCATTCCTTAATACCCATTTTCACACAATTAGCCCTTTTTCTAATTACCTACCTTTCGCAAACACAATAATAAGCAAAAACTAAGGGTATGTTTGGTTTATAATGAGGAAACGAGTGAATGACTATGGGTATGGGATTGGGAATGGGTTTACAAATCCACTAGCAGCTTTGGTGGGTTTAGAAAATGACCAACTTGTTGGGTTTGATACCACCCATTTTCATCTATCAAACCCACTAACCAAACAGAATAAAAGCCATTCCTTAACACCCATACCCTCGAACCAAACGCCCCCTAATATCCAAGAAAACACAATCCCAAACACCCTTTAAAGAAATAAATAAAAATATACCAAACCATGACGTTCACCGGATAAAAAGGACAGCTTTTGTTGAGTGAGAGCGATGGAATAAAGATGAGACAAAGAATTAGCAGCGTTTGAAAATGATGAATACATCGTCCGATCAACTTCATCTATATGACTCGCTATTGATTTCCTCTTCTTTGCCATTTCTTTTATTTATATAATTTACCCAACCAACCAAACACACCTACAAAATTTATATTAGGTGTGTTTTTCACGGTGGGAATGGGAATGAACCGGTGGTGACGGTGGAAAAGAAAGAGTATGTATGTTTTTTTTGGAGATTGGTGGTTTAGATATGTTATCAATGGACCCGGGTTCGAGTTGGGTTTGGGTGATGAGCGCAAGTGTCAGAAAAAGACAAACCTACTCGGACAAGATGACCCGCCTATTAAGCCTAGTCGGGTCGGGTTACTAAGGTATGTCTATGATCTTATTTTGAGCCGAATGCTAAAGAGGGTCGGGTATCGGGTTACATATTTTTTGCTAACTCGGGTTAGAGTCGACTCATTTGACCAGAATAAAGGTTTTTTTTTTTTTTTTTTTTACCCGAGTGGGTCCGACCTGAATTAACACGAACCGACTAACCAGACATCTAAATAGGGTCAGGTTCGGGTATGATATTTTTAATCTCAACCCGACTTGACCCGAACCCGAGTAAACCGACATTCTAAATGGAGTCGGGTTCGGGTAAGATATTTTTAATCTCAGCTTGACTTAACTTGAAATTGAGTAAACCGGCATCTAAATAGAACCAGGTTCGGGCATAATTTTTTTTTGTCTCAACCCGACTTGACCCGAACCCGAATAAACCGGCATCTAAATAGAGCCGGGTTCGGGCATGATATTTTGGTCTCAAACCCACTTGACCCGAACCTGACCAACCAAACACGATTAACAACCCTAGTGATAACTAGCGTGCTCGTTGATCATTTTCCATGTGTAAATAAATGAATTTAACATGCAGTTAATACATTTAAACTTGTTTACAGTTGATTTTTTTATTTTTTATTTTTTTTGTCACTTCAGCGTCATATTATTCAGATTCTCTCGTGTTATTTGAACATGAGAGGTAATGTTGAGTTTTTTGTAAGTGAGAAAAAAAGTTAGGTAACTATTAGGCTACTGCCAGCAAGGGGCGGTAAGGCTCGACAACAAACACCCTAACGCGGGAACATTGATGGGAGGGGGGAGGTCACGCCGGCAAGGTGCACCAAGGGTGAATTGTTCACTGCATATGAATATGTGCAAAGGTGGGCCCCTTTTTATGTTTTATTATTGGTTTCTGAGTGTGTGGGGTATTTATTTGAATATGTTTGTATAAAAGTTGGTATGTTAATAAATAAATAAAATGCGTTGAAAGGTGAAGTGGTGTGAGTTATTGAGAGTGAAAAGTGAGAAGGTGCGAACGGAGAGAGAAAGTTGATGTGCCGCTGAGGTGGAATGTGCAGTGGTACAATTACCCCTTCCACCTAAGCGCCACATCACAATTTACCTCCCCTAATTTCGTCTCACTTTCACCCCCAATGGTCACACCACATTTACCTTTTATTAAAATACTCGCTTTTATACAAATATACCCCACAAAATACCCCACACACACTCACAACCCAAATAATTAACAGTATTTGCACACAAAACAAAGAGTTGAGCCGATCACCAATTTTGCGTTTTTTCTACATAGTGACGCATGACTTTAAGCCTTCCCAAGGGTAATGACGCATTAGCTAGCCTTTAACGGTGTGAGGGAGCTCCCATCGGGAGCAACCTTATAACGAGAAAAAAAATGTGGTAATCTATTATGGGACCTTAATTCTATTGAGAATAAAATTTCATCTCACAACAGTATTTACCTAAATTCAAATAGTACATGAGAGGATCCTAATGCTTTGTTAGTGCTTAATATTTACTTAAATTTCTTTAAGACACGCTTTCACATTTTATTGATTGAATGTGGTATTTTTCTCTTGTCTCGCGCATGACTTTTGAGGTTTTCTCTTGTCTCGCCCATGACTTTTGAAACCAAGTAATGGCAGTGGCACATCAGATTTTGTATCACACATAAGGGTATGTAATAACTGAATGATGATGAGTCATATCAGTCAGCCATAAACTTTGGGTTTATGGACGGAATCCCCCGAGAAAGGCTTTTAAATGTCATTTTGTTTTTTTTAATAAAAAATTAGTGTTCTCGTGCTTTAGGCCATAAACTAGAGAGTTAGGTTAAAGACAACCGACTAAGAGGACTAGGAGCTTAGTTTGCTTGTGAGAAAGGGTAAGAGTTACACCCATTACGGCAAACCTAATTTTAGTGAGAGGTTTTACAATTCTTGTATTGTAGTCTTGCAACCTAGTTTATTGTAATCTCAATACCTAATTTATTATTAGTTGGTTGTGTTAGGTCAAACCACGTCAAATACGTATGGTGATGAGTGATATGATAACCGCAACAAATCGGTTTGTTAATTAGACAACCACAAAAACATTTTTCACAATGAAATATTCGATATTTGCAACTAGCAGGTTAACATTTAACAACCACATAAACATTTTCACAATAAAAATACACTAACAGGTTATTTTTAATGTTGGACATACTTAAGTTAGAAATAGCTTGTACATACATGTTAAACATCATATGTAATTTATTTATTTTCGTTTAACTTTCGAGAGTTTAACACTAAACGTGTATGTTATGTATTTCGATAGAGAAAGTGCAAATCTTGTGATAAATCTCTCGGTCCGTCACCACTTACTTTACACATGCTTTCTAAAGATAATTGGAATAAAACAATTATGCTTTATTTTTTGATCATTATTCTCACTACTTATGTGTTTATTCATTGCTTAATAAGTCTGATGTGTTGTCAAAATTTGTTTTTTTCGTAATTCCTGCTAGGTACAAACAATTTTGAAATGGCCACGCCAACCTCCTGAAAAGGAAAGGCTTTATCTGGTTTGAGTCTGTGTGGCGGTGGGTTCAAACCATATGGATTAGTCGGTCAAAAGGTCGAAAACCATGGTTACCAAAAAAAAAAAAAAAAAAAATCGTTTCAGCGTGATTGTTTGCTTCTAAGAGCATTCAATTTCATTTTCCGTGCCCCAAAACCTCACAACAAAATGGTAAATCCAAACGTATGATACGCATAATAATCAACAATCAAATTCGAACCTTGCTTTTTCAAGCACACCTACCCCTCATTTTATCCATCCAATATAAACGTGTATGATATGTATATTAATAGAGAAAGTGCATATCTCGTGATAGATGTCTCGGTCCGCCAGCGCTTACTTTACACACGCTTTCTAAAAATAATTGGAACAAAACAATTAGACTGTAAAGATAATTAAAATGGAACAGTTTGGTTTACTTGATTAAACACTCGAGCTTTCTTTCAAAATCTCAAACCGATAAGTTATGTCATGGTTGGTGATTTCTGGCACCAAACCAAATCGAGCACCAAACCATGTAAACTAGTTTAATTATTGAATAACTTTTGTAACTATCAAAGTTATATTAGGTGCATAAAGTATGCATGATCATATATTTCAATCAACTGTCATAAAGGATTTTCTTCATGCATAAAATTGTTTTGATAAAGGATGTCGAGTAAAACATTAGTAAAAAACTCACTCACTTTTATACATTTTTTTCTCAAACTCTTTTAAGTAAATAAGCATTTTGTATGACAAATAACTTGAGTATTGTTATTATCAATGTTGCAAAAATCGTGAATCGTTAGTTGGTCGGTTGATCCTTTATAGCTTGTAATCGGTATAAGCAGGATTAATCAGTGATTAATCGGATTGGCATTTTCTGCGAGTTTTAGGTATTCCCGGCAATATTTTCTTTAAAAAACAACTTATAACAGATATAAACAACGACTATTTTAGTGATGAAAACAAGTTTACCCCGAGTTTGGGTATATCCAGCAAGATTTGTAGGTTTTCAGCAAGTTTAAGTGTTTAACCATCGTTGACTGCTGTTGACTACGATTGATCAATTTACACAAATCAAAAAAGTTATGGCCGATTAGCGTTGAAGCGGTGATTAATCAACATTGTAAGCCATTTTTTCAACGCTGGTTATAGGTATCATGCTCGGGTTGTATTTTTGTGTCACTTCGTATTGTTCTAAGCTTGATTTAATCGTTTAATAATTGCTTCTTTTTATTTTCTTTTTTTGTCTCGATACATATATATGACAGAAATATCAAAATCTCACAAGATTTAAGAAATCAAAGTTTGTCATTTTCTTTTGTTTTATACGATTTAAAGAATTTAAGTGGAGTAGAATTTGATTCATTCCTCAGCCATAACTAAACCACTTTGCAATTATATATATTTTTTGTTTGCTAAAATACGTCATTTTCTTATAAGATAGATGTCATTGTATAATAGTTTAAGCTTAAGAGGCATAAGAGTATCTACAATGCATGCAATATATAGCTTGGAGTTACGATGATATCTAGGGGTGGTAATGAGCCGAGCCGCTCGTGAAAAGCTCGGGATCGGATCGGTAAAAAGCTCGAACGAGCCGAGCCTAAACGAGCTCGAGCCCGAGCTCGAGCCTAAGTTTGGGCTCATTTAATAATCGAGATCGAGCCCTAGCTCTATACAAAAAGCTCGAGTAGGCTCGCGAGCCTAAACGAGCCTTATAAACATATATGTCAATATATTGTCTATATGTATAAACGAGCTTAAAAGGAGTAAACGAGCTCGAGCCTCATGTAATTAACGAGCCGAGCTCTATTTGAACTTTGTTTTCTTTAATACATCATATAAATTAGTCGAGCTCGAGCCGAGCTCGAGCTTGTGAAAATTTTCACGAGCCGAGCTCGAGCTCAAAATATAAGGCTCGAAACGAGCTCGAGCCTGAGCTCGAGCTTTATATATATAAACGAGCCGAGTTCGAGCTCTGGCGAGCTCGGACTCGGCTCGGTTCGTTTCCACCCCTAATGATATCTGAGTTAATGCCACATACATTTGAGTAAAAGAACTCGCCTTTCAGAACTTGAATAGATNAAAAAATCGATTTATCAGCTATCATACATATGATGAACAGAATTGATGATGCCACAATGCCACATGCATTTGAGTAAAATTTAAAGTGCTTTGAACTAGCTTATCTTTTTTACAGTCTATGGGCTTGTTTGATATCGGAAAAAGCTTCACATTTGTCGTTTTTCTTTTCTTTTTCGCTGATGACGTTATTAATTAACTTGAGTCCACGACTTATATAAGTCCATGCACTCAAGTTTTAACTTGAGAAGCTCATAATTGAAAAGACAACAAACTTATAGTCTTTTCAAAATCGAATAAAGTCCATGAGCCAACAAAATGAGTCGATGCTAAGTCCTAGTGTATCCAAATAATGTGGGTCAAGCCCATTTGATAAAACGGCCCAACTTCATGTATTTAAAGGCATGTCAAAAAGCAAGTGGATGATAGAAACACATCATAGATTCATAGAAGACCATACTTCAGCTAAGACAAAAAAATTAAGTGTATATACAAAGGGCTGTAAATAATACATGTGACTATGTGAGAAACTACTATGAGTTGTAGATCATGTTTTACACTAGCTTAAGACCTCTAAAACGGTGAGTTTATAATGTTTAAGTTTAATAAACGAGAAAGGGTAGCAAGAAGTTGAATATTACTTCATGTAAGTAGCTTAGTACTTATCCTGAAATCTTATGTTGAGCATATGATTAATGTTGCAACTACTTCACTTGTTTTTTTGATAGAGCAATATAATGGTAACAAGCATAACATTACAGTGACCATCCTATTGTAAGGCTTTACTGCTTTAGGAGTTAGTTATAGATTTTATACAAATACTTTGGGATTTTGCAAATGTTAACTAATCTCACTAAAGCATCGATTTCCATATTATTAACGTATCAAACTATCAACTACATAAAGTAAAATTAATTATACAAACTTCATTTATATGTGACAAATTTGCCCTTGATGTGAAACTATGTGTTTTGATATTAGCCTTTCGATCAAAATCAAATCAAAAGTCTAAGACGTGTTCTTTTGATCTTGATTTCTTTTGATCAAAATCAAATCAAAAGTCTAAGATGATATCTGAGTTAATGCCACATACATTTGAGTAACAGAACTCGCCTTTCGGATAACTTGAATAGAAAAAAAAATAAAATAAAAATAAAAACTCATTTATTTACTGTTTAGCACAGCAAAAAAATTTTGATTTACCATCTAGCATATATATGATGACCAGAATTTAAAGTATATAGATTATGCCACAATGCCACATACATTTGAGTAAAATTTAAAGTGCTTTGGACTAGCTTATCTTTTTTACAGCCTATGGCCTTGTTTGATATCGAAAAAAGCTTCACAATATCGTTTTTCTTTTCTTTTTCGCCTATGACGTTATTAATTAACTTGAGTCAACGACTTATATAAGTACATACACTCAACTTTTAACTTGAGAAGCTCATAATTGAAAGAGTAATGATACACTCGCAAAAAAACTTTCACAAACACGTTCACAAAATGACATAGCATTGTTTGATTGTTTGATAAAAAAGAATAGAGAGAACCTATAGCAAAATACAAACTTATAGTGTTTTCAAAATAAAATAAAATCCATGAGCCAATAACCTTATGAATTCATCGAAGGCCATTGTTTCTTTGGGTCCAAGTGATATGTAACGGTTTGGGAGAGCCCAATTGTATCCAATCAATGTGGGCCAATCCTATTTGATAAAAAGGCCCAACTTTTAAGTATTTAAAGGCCTGTTTCATCAAAGAAAAAGCAAAGATGATAGAATCATAGAAACACATCCCAGACCATACTTCAGCTAACACAAAAAACTTAAAGTGTCTACAACTACAAAGGGCTTACATAATACATGTGAGAAACTACTATGAGTTGTAGATCATGTTTTAGACTAGTTTAAGACCTCTAAAACGGTGAGTTTATAATGTTTAAGTTTAATAAACAAGAAAGGGTAGGACGAAGTTGAATATTACTTCATGTAAGTAGCTTAGTACTTATCATGAAATCTTATGTTGAGCATAAGATTAATGTTGCAACAATGCAACTAGTTCACTTGTTTTTTAATAGAGCAATGTAATGGTAAGTTGGTAACCAACATAACATTACAGTGAACATCCCATTGTAAGGTTTTACTGCTTTAGGAGTTCGTTATAGATTATACAAAAACTTTGGGATTTTGCCAATGTTAATTAATCTCATTAAAGCATGGATTTCAGGTTCGAGTTTCACCATGGACTCGATGCTTGCATACTGCCCAATTGGATGTCACTTATCCCCTAAGGAGAAAGGTTCGATGCTTGCATACTGCCCAACTGGATGTCACTGTGGGCTCGAATCACTAACTACTAACTCGTCGTTCAAAAAAAAAACTACTTAAAGTAAAATTAATTATACAACTTCACTTATATGGGACAAATTTGCCCTTGATGTGGAACTATGTGTTTTGATATTAGCCTTTCGATCAAAACCAAAGATCTTGATTTCTTGATCTTTGGGGATCCCACACCACAACCAGTCTCATGGTGGACATTTTTGAGGTTACAAACAATTTAATATTAATTTTATTTTATATTAATACTCGTATATATTTTCTATCTTATCTATCACTACGTAGCTTCAAACCTGTACCTACTCCAAATTATATTAATTCCATATTTTAACCAAAATCGTTATCAGAATGAATTTAACAAATGTCAACGAAGAAAACACAACCATTAAATTTTAATCTAAGCTACTGGTCCAACTAATAATATTGTACACATGTAAAAATCTTTTTAATGAATATGTCAGAGTTGTAAATGCAGCCACATAATTTAGACAATAATTCCTATCTTGCATTATTTGATCAAAATACATACAACCACATAGTTGTGATCAGTCGATATAATCACATCAGCTAGCTAGCATGACGGGCCATCGAAGGATCCTGATAGTCGCGTATGCAGGGAAAGGCCACATCAACCCAGCTCTTCGGTTCGGCAAGCATCTCCTTAAATTTGATGTCGAAGTCACCGTGTGCACAAGTCTCTCAGTCGTGCAACGTCTAGACAAAGATACAATACCCCGTGGCCTAACGTTCGCTCCATTCTCTGATGGCCACGACAATGGCATACAGCTTAATACCAACATAGAACAATTTATAAATGATTTTGAAACCAATGGTGCTCGTGCTGTCGCAGATGCAATCAGGTCAGCCGTGTCAGCAGGGAAACCTTTTGATCATTTGGTGTACACAACTGTCATACCATGGGCTGCTCGTGTGGCGTATTCTCACGGTGTGAAAGCCACTCTCCTGTGGTGCCAGCCAGCCACTGTCTTGGATATTTATTATTACTATTTCAATGAATATCATAGTTTGATATCTAGTAACAATAACAATCCAACGTGTGAGATCGATTTACCAGGATTGCCACAACTTACCATGGCTGATTTACCGTCGTTTTTGTTGGCATCGAGTCCCAAAGAACATGATTATATACTAGAACAGATGATGAAAGATCATATAGATGTACTCAAACTAGCTCCTCCTACGATACTTGTTAACAGTTTTAGTGAACTCGAAGCTGAGCCCATTAGAGCAATCAAGAAACTTGAGTTCATTCCTATTGGACCTTTACTTGCGTCAAAGTCAGAGAACTCCACGAGTAGAGATTTCTTCGATGCAATAGACCAGGATGATTACATTCAATGGTTAAACAAGCAATCTAAATCATCGGTTGTTTTCGTTTCATTTGGAACCTTAGCAACTTTGTCTATGGACCAACAAGAGGAGATAGCGGATGGGTTGTTGGAGTGTGGGCTGCCATTTTTATGGGTGATAAGAGGCAGTGATCAAGCAGGAAGATTAAGCAAGCTAGACGAATTGAAAAAACAAGGGATGATAGTAGGTTGGTGTTCCCAAGTGGAGGTTTTAAGTCACCAAGCGATTGGGTGTTTCGTGATGCATTGTGGATGGAATTCGACTGTGGAGTCTTTGGCAGCTGGTGTACGTGTTGTGGTGTTTCCACAGTGGTCTGATCAACCAACGAACGCAAAGATGATTGAAAGTGTATGGAAAACTGGGGTTCGCGTGAAGAGGAGGGACGAAGATGGAGTGATGGAAGGGAAGGAACTTAAGAGATGTGTGGAAATGGTGATGGGAAATGATGAAATGAAAAGAAATGCCGAGAAATGGAAGGAGTTGTCAAGAGAAGCTCTCAACGATGGCGCCGTCAACCTCCAATCATTCCTAGACAATGCATAATTGTGTGCTTATATATAATAACAGATGATTTGTATACCATCAATGATTTAATGTACTCTAGTTATGCTGTAATAATCGAATTTCAGCAATGACTTGCAGTTGTTGTAATTGTATAACTAGTGTACATCTATGTTGTATTCTTGTATTGTGTCTTTTGGCAAATTTGTAAGGTCGTGTTACATGGATAACCATTATGAGATAGACCCGAACCCACAGACGGGCTCGGGCCTTATAATTTATTGCGTAATAGAATGTAGTAAACATATAGTTATTTCTTGATGTCCAAGTGATATATAACGGTTTTGGGTTAGAGCCCAACTGTATCCAAAATAAATTGGCAAAGCCTATTTGTTACAATAGGCCCGATTACAACCTGTTCAGCAAAGATAAACAAGCAAGTGAATGACATAATCACATAAACACATCATACTATAAGCTGTTTTGTAATAGTCTGTTGTAAAGAACTCGTATAAGTTGGTAGATCGTGTTTTAGACTAGCTTAAGTTAAGAGTTATGACAAATCATATACACTTCATTGTTTCTTTTATCACAAGATTTAAGAAATCAAAGTTTGTCATTTCCATTTGCTTTATACCATTGTTAAGAAATTCAAGTGGAGTAGAATTTGATTCATTTCTTAGCCATAACCAAAACCACTTGCAATTATATTTGTCTTTTATGCTAAAATACGTCATTTACTTACGACACATATGTCCTTTATGCTAAAGTACGAGAAAATTTCCATATCATTTCATCACTCTTTTTTCATTATCAACTTTCGTGTTTCTTTTAGTTAGCACCGATGTGACCCATCGACATTTCTACGAGTACGAGTTGTAAACGACGTTGTTCTTTACACACAAATCCTTTCATGAATGACCCTGTTGCGGACCATTCTTTACTGGTTTAAAACAATACATGTACATGGATGATTGTATATCATCAAAATTGATTGATGCATCGTCACACATCATTGTGGTTCAAGATCCGCAATATACAATGTTAGTAAACCATGATACAAGTAATTTTAAAGGGTGTCTGAATTAATTTACCTTTTTTTTTTTTTTTTTTGGGGGGTTTGGGTATATGGGCTTATCTGATATTAGAAAAGCTTCACAAGTTCACATTTATCTTTTTTGTCTGTATTAGGGGTGTTCATCAGTTCGGTTTTCGGTTAATCGGTTTATTCGGTTTGGGTTGTTCGGTTAAAAAATTTTTTTGGGTCATAACCGAAAACCGAACCGAACCGAAAATATCTATGACCGAACCGAACCGAGAACCGAACCGAAGTTCGGTTCGGTTATGGGTCAAAACCGAAAACCGAATTTTGTACTTAATTACACTATTTATATATTTTTTTAAATTTAATTATATATATTTTTGGCAAAAAAAATATTTCAAGCATAAAAAGTGTTTTTTATATTAGTATAAAATTTTAATGGACATTTTTATATATAAAATAAATAAAAAAAATTTATATATTTTATATAAATTCGTTTTTCGATTCGGTTTTCGGTTCAGATAGCCAAACCCATATCCAAACCGAAAACCGAATTTTTAATTCGGTTTTGACAAGTTCGGTTCGGTTTTTTTTCGGTTCGATTCGGTTTGGTTTTCGGTTTATTCGGTTTATTACCCGAACCATGAACACCCCTAGTCTGTATACGGGCTTATTTGATTTTTGAAAAACTTCACATTTATCTTTTCTTCTTTGCGCTTATGACTTATGTGAGTCCAAAAGCTCAAATTTTAAGTTTAGAAACTCATAAGTCAAAGAAAACAAACTTACAGTGTTTTCATTATCTAACAAAATAAGGCAACAAAATGAGTCAATCCTAACACCTTATAGTATGATGGTGCGTTTCAACATCTAGCCTTTTATAACGTTTTGTCAAAATGCAAGGTGCAAAAGGTTAATAAGTGGTAACACGAAAAGACCTATAATTGCCTTTTATGATGTAAGGGACATATATAACTCACTCAGCAGTTGTGGCCATGAGGTGCCTGAACCTGAAACTTATGCTTATTAGGTGCAAAGATGTCTGCTCATTATCAACTAGTAATTATCAACTAAGCTACGTTTGTAACCGCATGAACTTTAACTGGTTCAATTAATTAGGTGACAATCTTGTGAATTTAAACTTCATGTAGGATTGAAGGCCCCCATATTTGTAGTTCTTTTTTTGGATCCAAGTGATATGTAACAGTTTTGGTTTAGAACCCAACTGTATCCAAAATAATGTGATCCAACTTTATTTGATAACAAAGCCCATTTAAATTTTATTGAAGGCCCATTTAGTCTTATAGAAGACAACACTTCAGCAGTTCAGCTAAGAGTAAACAAAAATTAAGTGCATACAACTACAAGGGCTATACATAATACATGTCAGAAAGTACTATAAGTTGTTCTATAATCACATAAGGTTAATTTTACAACCACCATTAAATTTATGTATGATAGAGTAATGTGATTGTAACCAACATAACGTTACAACGACCATCCCATAGAAATACTACATAAGTATTTTTCGACAGATTGTTGCTATATAATCCTGAAAAGAGAAGGTGTAGTTTATAGGAGCAAGAACAAAAGTCGACAAACTCTATGGTTGATACGCCAAGCTAAGCACACATGTGAATTTCATGTTTACGATCAAGAAACGCGAGATGCATGTCAAGATTGTTTCAAACCATACTTCATTGTTTGGGATGCATGTCAAGATTGCATAGGAATTTTTTAGTTTGTAAATCCTCACAATCAATGGATGGTTGTTAAAAGCAAATGAAATTAAACCATTTGTTCAATGAGGGTTAACAACGAAATGTCATCCAAAAAATTAATGGAAATCAACCTAACAGAATAACCAAAAGATTTTGTCATGAAGACAACTTACATTTCAAGCATCCAACCACTAATAAATAACGGGTTTAGGCCATCAAATAGTAACCAAACTTTTTTTAAAGTATCGTTTTGATACATTAATTATAAAAAATATCATTAAACGCAACAAACTTTTATAAAGTGTTTCAGTATGCACATTTTGATGTGTTATCATACCAGAAAGACTGACACGCGTCACTATTTTAAACGTGACAACACATAGAAATGTGCATATTACAACACTTTATGAAAGTTCGTTGCATTACTGATATTGTTTATGCTTCATGTACCTAGAAAGAACTTTAAAAAAAAACTGTTGCTATTTTATAACCTAAACCCAATACCCTTCAAACAAGGTTAACATGAAAACGGTTTTGAACTAGATTTTTTTTATATATGTTTTATCAAATAAGCAAGTTCCCATAGTATTGTAAATTTGTTTGACATAAGTATAAGTAAGTAAATATATAAATCAAGTGGACATGGTCAAAAGAGTAATATATAGATACATGGTCACGCATCCATATATTAACGTATCAAGTACATAAAGTAAAATTAATTGTCAAGTTCATTTAGTCAGCCATGTATGAATACCACGATACCCGTTACTTAATTTGTCACCCTCTTAAATTCTAAACAGTGATATGAAAATCACATCATTGAAAACAATGTGTGAATTAAATTAGTTCTTAATTGATTAGAAGCTATAATCCTGTTTACTTAAAGCTATTTAAAGATGGTAAGTATGATGGATGAAGGACGACCACCTTCAACCACCACGCCCCATCTTCACCGAAGTTATTCTCAACCACGCGTCAAGGGTGCAATTTTTGTACTTGTGTGGTGGTCTGCACCACCAAACAGTTTCTCACTTTTTGTGTGTATGTGTGTGTTTGTCGGGTATATTATATGATATGTTTGTATAAAGTGATATATTTTTATATTTTCGGTTTGTGAGTTTGGTATAATTTTATATTTTCGGTTTGTGGGTTTGATACTGCATTGAATGAAGATGTGACGTTTACATAGAGGTGATGAGTTTAGTGACCATAACACCTGGTCTAATGGATAATAGATATTTCTCTTTCTCAAGCATTTATTTGACTTTTGAACTGATAAAGCTATGTTTACAACTACATAGTTTGTGGATTCAAGTAACGTTAATAACAAATATATGTGATTATTAATGTGTTTATGTTGAAATCGTGTATACGATAGATGCTTTTCGCAAAGAAAATTACCCGATTATTTAGAAAAACTATGTTTGAAAACATAATATATGATTCAATGAAAGTGTATATAATGTTTTAGATCATTGTTGGTTAAGGCTTGAATCTATATTCAATTAGTAACGTTAATTAGACTCATTAGTTAAAAAATAAATTCAAACTTTAAAGATCGTTATGATATGATGAAAAACAAATAAAAAAAAAAGCACAAGGCATATAAGATAGTGATATAAATGCCACATGACTTTAAAGTATCGGCCCTTTATTTTAGGTGAAACCACACAATATTCTTGTTTTGCAGGCCTCGCACCATGTAACGAGGTAACGTTAACTATTTTTAAAGTATTTTATCAATTCTTCTAAACAATACTTCTTTGGATTACATTACAACTAATCAACTAGAACTCTAGAAGCATGGTCAGACCTATAGGGTTCCGGGGTTTCATAAGAACACGATGGATATTTGACGCTTAATATAAATTTTTTGCTAAAAATCACGATTGTTTTGAAATAACTCTGGTTCTGAAATTTTGTATCACATATTTTATTTATTTAGTTTATTATTATATATAAAAAAAATACATCTTTTTAATTTGTTTAATAATTTTAATAAAATGGTGCTTCTTAATTTGAAAATCGAATTTACTTGTCATCTATTCATGGAATAAATATGAAAAAAATATTCGTATTAAATAAAATACATACATAGAAATAAAGTAGAAAAACTCAGCTTTCAAATGAGCAAATTCAAACTTGAAACATATCTTTCTGATTCTTGAAGAATGAAGGGCAAGGGGATTGATCGAGAAAGATCTCTTGTTCTTTATAAGATCGTGATTGTATCCGCATATGTTTAGTAATGATAATAATAATATTCTCTTTTGAGAATAATCAAAAAACGCAAAGTGTTCAATTGGAACATGAAAACGTGACGAAAATGGTTCTTGTTGCTTTTTGGGAAGGAGTGGAAGAAGGGAGGGGATTCTCGAATGCGGAAAAGGATCCAATAACTTCGATAGAATTGAACAAGGAGGCGCATGAAGTGAAAATCTCATGTACGATTCTGCAGAGTGGCGGTAAGGATGACTTATCGGCCAACTTTTCCACTATCAACCAGAAAAACCAAACTATGCCTTACGTAAAGTTGCCAGAGTACGATTAACCTCTAGATTTGAAATCACTGTTTAAATATACATAAGTCACAAGAACATTTTGTAATCTTAGTAAGGGGAGGGTTAAGGATTTACCCGGCATGAGATCTTACATTGTACGAGGAACCCTAGATACTGTCGGACTAAAAGATCGTTGACAAGGGCGTTCTGGCGTGTTGTAGATTCTTATCCAAGACTTATATCATTTGATAATGTCATGTGGATTGCTAGAAAAATGTAAAGTGTACGTAACCGAATAATGAAAGTTTCATATGAGGACTGAGCAGGCTATCATGAGAAAAAAGATATTCTTTCTAGAGAGATTCATTCGGCACTATTATATTTCAAAGCTTCAATATTGATAAAATTGTAGAGGTTTTCCCTGACTTTGTCTGTGTCAACAAACAATTCGAAATACCTCAACTTTTTAGAACAAGTCCAATCAAATAGCAATGATTTTAAACACTTTTTTAACCCTATTTCGAAAATCCAATGACGCAATCATATGGATATATAAAATACATGATTTTCAATCCTAACAAGAAAATTAGGGAAACAAATACTTTCAAAGTGAGTAAGCAAAATTCCATAGTCAGTCTCATTGATACATATAGATCTGCCCTACAATATAAGGTAAAAAAGCAAAAATAAGTTATTTTAGCCCTTATAAAAATAAAACTAATTTTAAAACCCCTTTCATACTAATGTCACGTTGAAGCATTGCAAAAGATAAAACAACCAAAACTATACATCTTAAAAAACTAGACGAGTACCCGTGCATAGCAACGGATTTTCTAGCGGCAAATAGTTATAGGTGTGATATTGTGGTTAAGTATTTTATGTAACGTTTATACATAAAACATAAAACAATCAAAATGTAATTGCAAAAAGCTGTAATATGCGATAATTCAACTCAAAGAAAAATGTTTAAAAGGTATTAAAAAAACACATAAAAACATTTAGTGAAACAGATAGAAAGTATAACTAAACAAAGCCACTTAACTCCTTTAACAAATTTACAAATATTTGAATTTCAAATGAGATAATATGAATGTGTCAATAAAAATGTTAGATATCCTTCTACTATCACAGCCTTTTCTAAAATTTGGTTTTTCATACAAGGTCAACTTTATTAGAGGTTTAGTGAATCATATTTCTAGTTGTTCAAAAACCGTAGTCAATTTTTCATCATTTAATTGTCCTCGTTTGCAAGTCATTGGCCTTATTTATTTACCTCATTACAGTGTTTTGAAACCCGGGTGCACCCGGCCGGGTTAACCGGTTCGACCGGTTTTAGCAAAAAAAAAAAGGGTCAAATAAACCCGGGTATCTAAAACCGGGATAACCGGTTAGACCCGCCGTGAAACCCGGTCGGGTTTCGTTTTTTCAAATTTTTTTAATAATAACCCGGGTTGACCCGGTGGTCGAATCGGTTGACCCGGCGGTCGAACCGGTTGACCCGGTCGAAAAAATAACAAAAATAATAAATTGAAAACCGGGTTGACCCGGCGGTCGAACCGGTTGACCCGGTGCCCGGTGACTCGACCGGGTCGATTTGAAACCCGGTTTTCAAAACATTGCCTCATTACATAAATTTTTCAAAAATATTAGTATTTTTTAAATGTGTAGCTACACTACAAATACACAAATGCATTGTAGACATTCGGTTATTGCTCTGCCCATATACGACTCAACTTTCAACTACCAACCAAAAGTACTTACAAATATTGCCCTGCCCATGTACAACAAAACCATTAAAAAAAAAGAAAAACGCATATTTTTTTAGCATTGGATTCCCTAATAATCCAAATATTTATGAAAATAATACTCCATAATAGCATGTATGTATTTTGAGACTGAGATGAATGTGTGTTTGTGTTTTAGAGAAAAAGTTAGAAAATGGGGATCAGTGTGTTTTTCCCTTTGTGTGTTAGGCTTTTATAAGGAGGTATAGAGAAGTTTCAACTTCTCTCTCAAGTCAACTTTTCTAAAAGTGTTTCAATGTTTCCATTAAGATTAAACCGACGAAATTATGTAATTTTGCATGTCCATTAATTAATATGTAATTTTCCCGCTTATGTTTTTTTTTTTATTATTTATTTATTTTTATTTTTTTTATTTTTTTATTATTATTTTTTTTTTGCATTGACATTCCGTTTGCATGAAATAATGTTTCCTATTTGCATGTTTCCTAAATAATGTTTCCTATTTGTAATTTGCATCTCCATTAATTTGTAATATCTACATTAATATGACATATCTCCCATTAATATGAAATATGTTTCCTATTTGCATGTTTCCTAAAAAATGTGATTTGCATTGCTGTATATCCCCACCTCGTTAATTCAACATTTGCATTGGTGACTAACATTTTCAACATTTCCTTTAATCATTTAAATGTGTAGCCAATATTTCAAGATTTCAAGATTGACCAAAGTTTCAAGAGTTCACTTTCAAAGTTGACCATTTTTACATTATAGGTAGTTAAGATTAAGATTTTTTTTACAAAAATTAGCATTACAAAAGAAAATTACATTAATGCACAGTGACACCTTTAAACACCATTTGTTCCGCCATGCATTACTTATAGAAAAAGAAAGGGATGAGGATCCTCTCAAGTTGTTGGGACAACTTGAGTCAACTTAGAGGATTCTCAACTATTAGATTAAAATCAAAGGTCAAGATTAAAACAAAGATGTGGATCCTTGAACTTTGATTTTAATCAAATGGTTGAGGATCCTCTAACTTGACTTGGGTAACTTGAGAGGATCCTCACCCAAAAGAAAGTGCTTAACGTAATTAATAGGAAGCATGTCATCTAATAGTAACAAAGTTTCATGAGTATTCCAGTTAGGTAACTCAAACCTTATATTAACCATAAAACCTTTCAACTTACAATATTGTTTCATTCTTATGAAAAGGGAGGTGATTTGCATACTCCCAAAAATGATTGGCACACTCATATTTTGAGTGTGCTAATCATTTTTGGGAGTGTGCAAATCACATCCCTTACGAAAATGTTTAAAATGGCTAAGTCTAAAGTATTATATATGCATTATCATATTGCACTTTAGTAATAAACACTCATCTCCTACCTTCAAACTATAACTAATTCAAACCAATTTTATGTATAATTAATTTATGAAATTCTGATTAAAAAAATAATAAACAAAGTTGAGGAAGTTTTCCGTTTAAGTCACACAAACATAAAATTTCACAACAATAGAACTTTGACAATGAAACTTTGAGCGATTTTTAGAATCTAAATAAAGTTTGCATAACTAAATTCGAACAAATCTTAACTAACTTTGTGATTATTTTTTTATGCTTTTCACTCTAATTGATGGGAAGAGACATCTACATAATTTCTTTTGTTTTATACATCATTTTATACAGGTTGTACAACACAATAAACAACATTGTATTGCACAGATGTTGATGTATGCATCAAAAAAATTTATGTAGATATCGCTATCCTAATTAAATGTATTCTAAAATACTTAACATTACTCCTTATGGGAAACCCTATTACTCTTTTGAAAAGACTTGAATTTTGTAAAATAAAATATGTGAAATGCATTTTTTTTTCTCATAGTGCCGGTAAGATACGTACATGTATACATGTACGATCTATTACAATAATTTAGATTTAAAATAGTGATTATGTGTTTGGCCTAACAATTTAATATTGCATTATAAAATTCTTCAAGATCCACTTTTTGAGTTGGATTCATGTGTGCAAAAGACTATGTACTTCTTTTTTATCATCACACTCATCTCACAATCAAATTCTGTAAACCACATACTTTCACAAGTCAAAGTCAAATACTTATATTCCTTCAAACCTAACTTTTCCAAAGTCTAATTTTGAAAGTTAGTCATAATTTTGCACCTTTTCTTTCAATCCTATTTTCTTTGATAATACTCTTTCCCTTACTTAAAATCCAAATGTATTTTTATAGCAAATTTGGCCATTAAAGTGTCACTTAACATTCAAAAGTAAGTTAGTATCATTAATATCTTGATTACATTGCACCATACATTTCTCTTCGAGAAAAAGACCGCTTTAAAAAAAATGCTACGTTGCATTCCTACGCTGTGTTGTCGAGTTCTATTTGCAAAGAAAACGATGGAAAACAAACCAAACTTGTGTGAAATGTGGTAATAAATGAGAGAAAGGTGATTGAAAGGGACCAAGGCTTGGTTATAAATTTTCATTCCATTTTTAGAAATGAAGGAAAGGAAAATGACTAAACAATATTTTAAATAACAAACATGTCTTTACTAAAAGTGAATGTAACTAAGTAACACAAGTTTTCTTTTTACATTTTCTGACTATCGACATAATCTATTTGGCAAAACAACTATTAAACTACTATAAAAAAACAAAGCTTCTTATCTCTCATTCCACCTATTATGGATTCTTATAAACACTGCATTATACTTAGTTAACATCCATAAACACAAACACACAACAATGTACTTATTCTAACAATATTAGTCCTAATCCATATTAGTTTAGGTTTCTTATTTGTCATCAAATTATCAAATGATATTATAAATGTATCACTGAATGACAAAAAATAATATTTGCTATCCATGATCTTAACACATTTATCTAGTGATGTTCATTCGCGAGACTTTTTTTGAGTTCATGACCATGACATTTTGGTGGTGTCTCGCTTAACAGATGACCTCCTCATAATATATCAATGTACTCTTCAAACCTCACTTGCTACACATCTTTAAATTGATCAAAGTAAAAGATAAAAATAATAATGGGATACTAGTTAAATCACATAAATCTAAGTCAAAAACTCATCATCCCCAAACAAACATAAACATGCAAAAACCTCGCTAGTAGAAATGACAATGGGGTGGGTTTGGGGTAGGGAGACTATCCCTATCTCCAAACCTGATTAGCAAAACCCACCTTGATCCTCATCGAGGCGTTCGTTAGGGCAAGATGCTTCCCCAAACCGCCCCGTTCCCCATTAGAGATCTTATCAGGGCATCATGCAATGCTCCACAAAAGACACACTATTGTAACGAGCCGGATTCTGAATGGCCGGGTTCTGCTTTGAAGCGTGTTGAATGCGTGGGTTCCTGGTTTATTCTGTTGGTCTTGTTAGAGTACCCTAACAGTAAGGGTACTACACTGGTAGGGAGTTGGGGATGCCCCTTAACGAGTCCAAGGCATGACGAAACCAGTGATCTTTTATTATACATGAGACATATGGCTGGTCTTTATCGGATTAAAGACGTCACACGAGGTCGACGAAATAACTCTGTGGCACTATTCCTCCACATTAATTATTATTTTTACACCATGAAGAATCAATTAATAATCAATTTGTATAATTTTCAAAACCTTTTTAAAAAAATGAAAAAAAGGGTTATAAAACTGGAATGAAAAA
Source organism: Artemisia annua (assembly GCA_014162995.1). Classification (NCBI taxonomy): domain Eukaryota; kingdom Viridiplantae; phylum Streptophyta; class Magnoliopsida; order Asterales; family Asteraceae; genus Artemisia; species Artemisia annua. The sequence goes on from LBNU01013411.1 coordinate 38,344, forward strand.
TAGGACGTACACATGAGAACGTGCCCCTCTCCTCTTCTCAAACTTCATTCTTCTTTCGCATTCTCAGTCAAACAAGCGTCTTCATTTCCTCTCCCAAAAACACACACTAATTACACCTTCAACTGTGTGTGTTTTTACAAAACCCTAATTGACCCCAATCCATTCAATTCAGGTATAATTAATCACAATAGATCTGTAAATCACCTTTCAATTCCACCTAATTTGTTGCGATCTGGCTTGATTGATTCTAATTAGGTTAACTTTATGTGTTTATGTGGTTAAATACTGGTCCTGATCTGGTTTATTTATGGATCTGTAATCTGCATTTTGTTTTTTTTTATGATGAATTGAAGTTAGGTTTTGTTAATTGTGTGATTTGTTACGTGTCGTAGGATTCGAGTACGCGTAGTTTAGAAATTTGGTTGTGAAGGATTGGTATTAAGTTGAGTTGTTTAGGGGGTGTTTGTTTAAGCTTATATGTGGCTTATTATGAGCTTATTTGATTTTCGGCTTATATTTCATAAGCCCCAATTTTTGTAGCTTATTTTGAGAATTATGTAAGTTTATTATATCATAATAAACTTATGTAAGCCCACTGGTCTCAAAATAAGCCGGAAAATTGAGGCTTATGAAATATAAGCCGAAATCAAATAAGCTCGTAAGCCATATATGCTTAAGCAAACACCCCCTAATTAAACAGGTAATGTATTTATGTAACACAAAATTTCGGGATCAGGTTCATTTAGAAGGAACTGGCATTTTTAAAGAAAATTTACACTAGGCAGCGAACGTAACCCTCCTAGGTCCGCCCCTGATTTTCAGAAGTTAGCTGTACAGAAAAAGTCGATGTGTATATAAACAATTATGGGTGATTAGTTGAATTTTTTTTTTTATAGATACGGATCACGTTATGATTTTGACAGATTCAAGGAAATGTTAGTTTTTGATGTACGATTGAAATTTTGAACAAATGAAGTTTTGTCATTATCGTTTGAGGGGACTCGTAGCAAGTTGAGGAGTTAAGATAGTTATGTAGAGATAGTGACAATGGTGAGAAGAGTCATTGTGATTAAATGGTTAGTTTATTCCAGATCTGAAAGTTAGAGACCCTATAAACCCAACGGGTGGAAAGTAGTAACTCAAGGGGTGAATATCCCGTTGCATTGATTATGTCAAATACTTAGTTACCTGAACTTAAGCTACTAACGTCGTACCTTTGCGTTAGTGAGTGAAGGGAGTTTTGTTCTAGGTAGCAATACTAGCATCACCATCCAAAGAAGAATGCTAAGTTATGGTTTAGTTTCTATGCTGAATAATTTTTATTTTTTTTACAGTTTTGCTCACTTATAATGATATTGATTATAAATTTATAATGCATATTATAAAGTTAAGTAAATAAGATTTCCACGACCTGTTTATATATTAGGACTCAGGAACCACGATTTAACAATTTTAGGTGCTCTACTAAGGATTTAGTAATTTAGGCCGTGTGTTTGATATTCTCAGCAATTCTCACCAACACCCAATTTTATATATTTATGCCCCTATGTATGCAGTATTGTAAGGATTTAAGCTCATAGGTTCTGAGTTGCAATTTTATAACATTCTTCATTTCGGTGTTGCTGAGTTAGTTCTCCCTTGTTACATTTGTTTAACCATAATGAAGCCTTGCTATTTTGTGTATTCTGAATCTTTATTTATTTCAAAAAATAGCGGTGACAAAACACGGAAGCTTTGTTGGGTAATGTGGAATTGCAGAAATCTGTATTTCGTGCGCTAGGGGTGAAACTACTTCTGTTGAAAATTACCAAAATATAGTAAAAATGACTCCATCAAGTAAGGCTGATAAAAAGGCAGCTGTCGACATTGCAGCATGGACGTTCAACATTGTCACCTCCGTTGGGATCATCATTGTGAACAAAGCTTTGATGGCAACTTACGGTTTCACATTTGGTAAGCTCTATATTCATGTCTCCCTGTCAGGCTTAATATTTTCCTTGTTGATATTTACATACCTTAATCCCTCATAATGAAAGGGGAAATATCCCAAAAACTTATGTATCTAATCAATTCTTCTTATGCAGCAACAACCTTAACGGGATTGCATTTTGTTACCACAACCTTGATGACTCTTGTACTCAGGTGGTTGGGTTACATCCAACCATCTCATTTACCCGTCGCAGACCTTTTGAAGTTTGTTATCTTTGCCAACTTCTCAATTGTTGGAATGAACGTCAGTCTTATGTGGAACTCTGTGGGATTCTACCAGGTAATTTTCCTTGCAGTTGTCTTTATTATTAACCTTCCTGCGAAAGCTCATTCGCTCTGTGATACTTATGTTTACCTTCTAATATCATTATCAGATAGCAAAGCTTAGTATGATCCCTGTATCCTGCTTGTTGGAAGTTGCTTTTGATAAGATACGATACTCAAGAGACACGAAGCTCAGCATTTTGATCGTTCTTCTGGGAGTTGCTGTCTGCACTGTTACTGATGTGAGTGTTAATACTAAAGGTTTCATTGCTGCCTTTGTTGCCGTATGGAGTACAGCTCTTCAACAATACGTAAGTTCTCAATTTTACCCTTATGTATCATTCTCGTTAGTTTGGTAGATTTTACTATTACAGAACAGCATAAAAGCACATACAGCTGCGTATTTTTAGTTTCTGGTGTAAGACTTACGAGCAGCTAGATCTCCTGCCATATGCTAACTCTAAATGTATTTGCAGTACGTGCATCATCTTCAAAGGAAATACCAGTTGAGCTCGTTCAATCTGTTAGGACACACTGCGCCTATCCAGGCTGCATCCCTGCTAATAGCAGGTCCTTTCGTGGATTATTGGTTGACGAACAAGAGAGTGGATGCTTTCAGTTATGACTCAGCATCTCTTGTAAGTACACTATAAACCACGATTTCATTTATACAGATTTATCAAATTTACTCTGGGCACTTACTGTCAAACTACCATCCTATGCATCATCATACACATTTGATATTGCATTGGTGGTGGTTGATTGCTTTTCGTTGTTTCTTTAATCGAAGTTGGTATAATGTCTTAACAATCTCGTGATTCTTGTATATCATAACGATTTCCCATCTATACCGTTTATCTGCAGCTGTTCTTATTCTTATCATGCACGATTGCAATCGGGACCAACCTGAGCCAGTTTATCTGCATCGGGAGGTTCACAGCTGTCACATTCCAAGTCCTCGGCCACATGAAAACAATACTAGTCCTCACTCTCGGGTTCATCTTTTTTGGAAGAGAGGGACTTAACCTTCACGTGGTTGTTGGTATGATCATAGCAATCATGGGCATGATATGGTACGGCAACGCCTCATCAAAACCTGGCGGTAAAGAACGCCGCTCATACTCACTTCCTAAAACTAGCCAACCGAAAAGGGACTCGCTTCTAGAAAGCGATGATACAGATGAGAAGGTGTAAGCAAAAGCATTTTCCTGAGTATAATACAAACCAAGGAATTTTTTTCATGAAATGATCATCGTGACATGACAGTATACAAAAACCCTTATCTTGTTAGAAACCTCGTCCATCGGTTGTTATTTTTAAGTTATATACCATATGATTTTTGTATGTTATTTTAAATTGTTATGATTTGAAGAACTTTAGAAGGGGGAAACGTATCCTTTCATTGTTTTAGATCCCCTAAAAGAGTACTCGTCTTCTTTTTTATATTTTTTGTTGTTGAATCTGTGATTATAATTAAACAAGGGGACTTTGATCACATAGCGTTGTTGGATTATATTGTTACAAGTCCCTCGATTGCATCTGTTAAAACTTTCAGAATGTTTTCCTATAATATACTTTTTTCACAGAATCACATTTGCAGAATTGCAGCTGTAAAATTACAGCAAGCTCTAGTATTAGTTATTATATATTTATTTTTACTTTTAGTACTTGTGTATTACAATTGTTAAGTTGACTTTTACTGAGTAGTTGATCCCAACTAATCTTGGTTATGTGTGTAAATTTGCTTACTACAATCTTGGTTGAACAAAAAAATTGATGCGACTTATAGTTGCATGTGCTTTTTCTTTAAAGTTCACAAGAAATATGTAATGCAGTACGTTTATAAAAGTTCAGGAGTATCTTTTTATAAACGTATTCATTTTTGGATCGCAATTACGATAATTATTTATCTTAATCAGTAGAAATTAGAAAACCGCAACAAGTTATCTTTTTTGGTTGTGTTCGGTTGGGAGTGTGTAAAAACTAAAAAGGATAGACCCACCAGTGCGGTCAAGTTTACACTAGGTAATTTAATTGAAAGCTTTGATGGAACATTAATCAAGTTTACACTATAGGGGGCATGTTCACGCGTTATTATGGTTAGTTGTTACATAGAAGACGATTGACTACACGTGAAACAACCAAAATTTTCACCATTCGGTATCACCGAACAATTCAAAAAAAAAAAATTTGTATGAGTGTTATGCGATTTTATGTGTTTTGCAGTATGTTTGTATTTAGGTGAAGTATATGATAATCACCACATAAGGTTGATGGTGAGTTTAGTAATAAAAGTGAACGATGATTTGATGACGGTAGTCAAAACTATGCCATGGCAGCGTGTCTAAGTTAATCATGTTGATTGTGTATGTGTTTGGTGCGGGCTTTTTAGAGGCTTGAGCTGCTAAAATAAGTTTTGTTTGTCACACATTTTGCACACTTCCTTAATTGATTGGGACACTTCAATTTAATGTGTTTAGACAATTATACACTCACATGGGTGAAAATGTAAGAGTAACTGTGAGGGTATAAATGTCCAAACACATTAAATTGAAGTGTTCAAATCAATTGGGGGAGTGCGCAAATCATCTCCCTTTTTGAAAGCTTTTATAAGCCTTAAACCTTCATAAGCCCAAGCCAATTAAAATGAGCTTATAAAGGCTTATAGCTAGTTAAATTAGTTAAATGAAATATAATTTGATGTATTTATACAATATTACATTAATAATCTCTCTAACTAATTATGGATAGGGCCTCACAAAATAAAAAAAATATGAAGAGTGGAGAACTGGAGACCATTTTCGTGCTTGTTTTTCTTCTGGTTTAAATCCCCAAAAACCCACCAAGAACACACCTCACAACCATGTTAAACCCACACAAAATCACCCCATTTTCAAAGACCCTTTTCACCAAAACCAGACACTTTTCAAACAAAACCAAACCTTCAATCAAGCACAACACCACCACCTCAGGTAATAATAAAAAAAATCCCATTTTTTTTTTCTTTACTCATTTCACAATTATCATTACCCCCTAAGGGTGTGTCTGAATTAGCTTATTTATCCACCTTATGAGCTTATTTGAATTTGGAAAAAAACCCCATATAAGCTCATTCTTTGGACCTTATCAACATCACCTTATTGGCTTCAGCCAATATGCTCAAGTACATAATATGCTTTTAAGAATGAGCTTATATCGGTTTTTTCCAAATTCAAATAAGTTAATCCAAACACCCCCTTATTAGTTACTAACAAATTTCTTTACTTTATACAAATCCCATCTTTTTTTACTTATTTCACAATTGTCATCAGTAAGGGGGTGTTTGGGTTAGCTTGTTTATCCACCTTATGAGCTTATTTGACTTTGGAAAAGCCGATAAGCTCATTCTTTGGAGTTTAAGACCTTGTAAACATCAGCTTATTGGCTTAAGCCAATATGCTCAAGTACATAATAAGCTCTAAAAAAACGAGCTTATCGGCTTTTCTGAAATCAAATAAGCCCATAAGCCGGATAAACAAGCTAATCCAAACACCCCCTTATTAATTACTAACAAATTTCTTAACTTTATCAGGTACAAAACTGGACAACAGCATCTATGCAATCTTAACAATAAGCAGATGGGAGTCGTTAAATCAAATGAATTACAAATGGGTCCCACTCAGAAAAGTACACGGTACACTTGCTTTAAAGTTCCTTAACTATGTTACCAAACAACCCCCTTTTCAAGGTTTCAAGAATCTTGCTTATGTGTATTGCTTAACTGTACATATATTAGTTAAGTGTAAGATGTATGGTTCGGCGAAAATGCTTTTTGCGCGGTTATTTGACATGGGTATTGGTCAAGATTTGGTTTTTAAGTGTTTGATGGAGAGTTATGGTCTTTGTAAGTCGAGTCCGGCGGTTTTTGATATTTTGATACGCGTTTGTGTGAGAAATGGTTTGGTTAGTGAGGCGTTGGAGGTTTTTCGGTTGATGGGTGTTCGTGGGTTTAAGCCGTCTGTTTTTACTTGTAATATAATGCTGAATGTGATTGGGAAGGAGAGTGAGAGAATGGCTTGGTTGGTTTTTAAGGAAATGGTGGCGAAGAATGTGTGTCCGAATGTTGCTACGTTTAATATACTTTTGAATGTGCTTTGTGTGAATGGGAAGTTTAAGAAAGCGGGACATCTTGTTTTGAAAATGGAGGAGAGTGGTTATGTGCCGACTTTAGTTACGTATAATACTTTGCTTAACTGGTATTTTAAAAAGGGGAGATATAAAGCGGCGTTAGAGTTGATTGATCATATGAGTTGTAAGGGTCTTGAAGCGGATGTATGTACATATAACATGTTTATAGATAATTTATGTAAAAACGATAGGAGTGCTAAAGGTTATTTGTTGTTAAAGAAAATGAGAAAAAAGATGGTGTTCCCCAATGAGGTCACTTATAATACGCTCATTAAGGGATTTATCAACGAAGGGAAACTTAAGGTTGCGGTTCATGTTTTTGATGAGATGTTGAAATTTAGTATTTCACCAAATATTGTAACGTATAATTCTTTGATTGATGGGTACTCTCGGGATGGTAGTTTCAAAGAAGCTATTGAACTTA
>LBNU01013416.1:1651-23758 GCA_014162995.1 Artemisia annua
TGTGTGTGTGTGTGTGTGTGTGTGTGTGTGTGTGTGTGTAAGTGTGCGTGTAGCATCTCGTAATTTTCCCGTACGATTAGTAAATATTAAATATTGAATAAATGAGTATTACGTTATTTAAATACCATTTTTACGGGTAACAAAATTTTTTTTTTGTTATGTATGACGTGTATCACTATGACATTGTGAAATACCATTTGCCTAGGAACGATGCTTACTCTCTTTTTAGATATCTAAAAAGAGAGAGAGGTTTAAAAGTAATAGCTTTATGTTATGCCCCCCCCCCGGCTTACGGCCTTTACGCTACTACACGAACCTTGATAGCCTATTATCGCGAATATATTTTTAAACGTTTATATTTATAAATATACGTTTCGTTTGAGTAACGTACACAAATTATATAATTCCCGAGCCTACAAAAATTCCCGAGATTACTCACTAATATTATTAGACCTCGGCCCAACTCACAAACTTGGCTAGGTGGGCCCACATGACCCAATGGGCCATGATTAACCCAGTTGCAAAACCAAACGAGCCCTTTTTATTTTCTTTCCTTTCTTTTAGGCCTAACCCACGCAAGCAGCCCACCAGGCCACAAGCCCAGCGAACCATTAGTTATTTTTTTTCTTTCTTTTCTTTCTTTCCCAGTCGCTTGGCACGAATACTTTGCCTCTTTTTCTCACGATATCGACACACAACTCCTCTATATTTTCACGTATCCTGATTAACCTTGTTGCAAGGAATGGAGAACGACATTTGTTGCAATATATCAACCACGAACACTGTACGAAACAGTGCCCTTTTGGAGACCCCAACACGTTTTGGTTAACTTGTGTTTAGCATATCATATGAGTCCAAAACAACCACCCATGCCCTCCAATCCCTAGAATCCAAACCTTGTACTCTTAGAATCAGTCAGGAATGTTCAGACACGAGCCTTACACAACCCCTTGTCCATATAACCATATTTGCTTCATATTGTCTAGATTGGGCATGGGGGGAGGTTACATGCATTCTTTCAATCTTAACACACCATCTCTTGTGAACCTTGCTTCTTTTCACACACTAAATTTGCCTATATAAGCTTTCATGCAAGCTCAGTTGAAACGCACACACAAAAACATATCACATTCCAAATTTTCGTTAAGTATTATGGGTTACTAGGGAGAAACGGTTTGTCAAGAGTACGAGGATGTCGAAGCAAGTTCAGGTTCCAAGTTTGCTCGTCCTAAATCTTTGGTGGGTCATGAATCAAGTCTCATTGCTCGTTTGTTCCTACTCGATCTCCAAATACGTTTTTACCCCACCCCTAGAGGTGAGGTGAGGCTCTTGGATTCCTTATCTTCCTATATATTCATTTCGTTATTTTCAGTTTTGCTTACTTACTTGACACATTTATCTCGCTAATATTGAACATAACATCTACATTTTATTCGACATTCGAGATGGTTAATATACTAGCAAACAAGTGCCAAAGAGTTTTAATAGTAATAATAACGTTTAACAAATAAATTTGACACGTTTAGAATGTCATTTGGCCACTTTCGTATTAATTCCAACACTTAGTAAAAATTTGATAAACTTTGAGATATTGCAAAAACTGATTTGTCACATTTACTTCGATGATTTAATTCGTAATTTGAACTAATAACATGCATAAATTTCTATACGTATAAGATGTCTATTATACCACCAATTAGTCCCAACCAAGATTCGACATTTATATAAACGTTATAACCATGTTTTGGTCACGTTTAGAACCCATTCGAAATATTGTTAACACTTAGAATTATTTTGAAACATTAAAACTATTTTCAGAAATGGCCTTGGTGCGTTTTGTTTGGCCTCGTATTAAATTAATTCGACACATAACTCTATAATTTTAAAGCTTGACCTCATTATTTATATTACTAGTATCCTGTAAATATGTTTTGCTAAACCTAATAAGCTCATATAAGCCCTTTTCAAAAGCTAATTGAAACGTACAAAATCAGTTTCTAAAAACCTTTATAAAATAACGTTAAGGCTTATAAGCCCATTAAGCTCATTTTAAGCTTATGTGATAAGCTGGTCTAATAAGCTATTTTGAAATATGATTAGGACCAGAAAATGATCCCAAAACCAGGCCCACTTGACCCCTAAGCCCAATAGATCGTAAAGTGTTAATGGGCCATGATTTTGGCTCGTTAAGGCCCATTATTGAACAATATGATTTTTAAGCAAATAAGCAGTTATAATAAGCTAACTGGAATGTCCTTAGCTTATTTAGAAAATAAAAATGTTAAACTTTGACTTTAGTGAAATTTGGACTAAATTTGCAAAATTTTATAAACGAGGGACTAAAAGTGTAAACTTTGGAAACTTATGGCCAAAACTGTCATATCTGATTTTTTGAGTTATAAACTGTAAATATAAAAACTTTTGGGTATATAATGCTAATAAGGATACTTTTGGACCTAAAATGTAGTAATAATTAACTTTGGACTGAATATGTAAAGTTAAGACCGTTAGGGTTAAAATTGTAACTTTTGTAAAACTTGGAGCATTTTTTCTATAATATTATTTTTATAAATTATAATAATGTTTCATATATATAAACTAGATTCCAGGCCCGCCCCCACGGGGCGGCTAGCGTCACTATATTGGTCGGGCATAGTCATCATAAATTTAGCTTGATGAATTGTAATGGTGAATATTAAGATATAATCAAAAACTGATCAATTGTACAACATAGAAAAATGACATTTAAACATGATACTAGATAATATGCACAAAAACGAATTTAAAACATTAAAATTTCAAAATAAGAGTAAAGAGATAAAATACAACTCATAATCTTTCAAGTAACATAAAACAAAAAGATAGAATAAATTGATCTTCATAAGCTCCGCTCCTTCAATTAGATATCTCAAATGTACTCCCAATTTGATGGTTAATGTATATCATAGGCGGACCTGAAAATTATGTACATCGATAAATGAATTAAATATATTTTACAAAATAACTATCTCATTATAAAAAACAATGAGTATTGGATACATAAACATACCTTTCCCATCAACATAAACTCTAGCATTTCCTATTTTCATCAAAAACTTATCATAATTCTCAATAGCTTTAATGTAATCAAGCAACTTTTCCGCCATTATACCCATTACTAAACATGTAAGTTCAATCCCCCTAAAAAAACAAAAAAACCAAAACAAAATCAGTCAATGCAATTTATAAATCTAGTTTGTTAATATTAAATTTTAACATAGTGATGAAACTAAGACCTTGATAGATCTTTGAGCACTCGTGAATCGTTAGCAATGTTTATGTAATCACAAACACACTAATAGAAAGTCTCCAATACTTGTATTCTAAAGCAGAAACAAATAAAAGTAATAACACATAATACTAAGAACTCTTTGATCCTCTATGGATCCTTTATATAAACTAAAACTTGTTTTTCAAACTCGTACATAAAATATAATAGGATGTTCCTTTTATAGACAAGGAACCCTAACCCTAAACCGTTTCACAAAAAACGTATATTCTATAAACTATATAAGATATGCATTATCTTCTCCTAATAAAACTCATGCGTATGCTAAATAAATTACAAAATACATGGTTTATCGATATCCGCAGAAACACACTACGCAGAAACTAGTCTTCCGCAGAAAGTTATCTTCAGCAGATTCCAGCTCTTCAGCAGAATCCATCAGCAGAATTCTTACTTAGCATAATTCCCAACAATCCTCCCCTAATCTTGAATTTGACCTGGTTAAGTTCAAGATTCTTGATAGATCTTAAAATTAGCAGAATAAGAGGATTGAATTCGAGCATCAGCAGCAAAGAATCAAAACATTCACATCTCTATGAGTGACCAAACTATATAGTCCCGATCTTTGCAGCAACAAATGACATAATGTACATCAAAACTTATTAGTTTCATACTATTCTCATCACATCCAGGTGTGTTAACTCCTGTAAGAGGTGAATCATTGAAAATAATGGATTTGATGTCTCTTTACCAATAGCCATCACTACTGGAGTAGCCAAATGTTTAAGTTCAAAAACTCTGGCACACTGATAACCATATGATATTTAGTAAATCATCAACTATAAACGGATTTGATTTGTCTTTACCTGTAGCCGTTTGCTCAGGACTAGCCAATTCTTAGGTTGAATAAATAACCTTTAGTGAATTGAATACCAAATATGGTTTTCCACAGCCTTTACCACAAGCCATATCCTTGTGGGCTAGTCAATTATTTGGAATCCAAAAGGAAAAATCCATGGTCAATTGAAAACCATTCAACTCTCAGCTGTAAAGCATGGGTGAGTTGAGTACCCAATAGTTTTGGGCAAACTATTACAGCTATCAACAGATTTGTCATGTCTTTACCAAAGCTGTACCCTTTGGACTAGCCAACTTTTTGATGTAATAGTCAACATCATGGNTTTGTTTTTTTTTTGTTTTTGTTTTTTTACTAAAATAATAAGAAAAACAAAACAAAGATACAACAAAATACCATCAAACAGCTCTGGCTACCCTGACCCTGCTCTTGAACAATCTAATCAGAGATTCAGCAAACAATCTAGCATTCCCAACTGGATCAGGAGGTATCTCCAACTTATGTAAAAGCATCTTCTCCATTAAAAGGCATAGATAAAGGATAATGCTTATCAATGAACATTACTACCCTTATACAAGTGGTAGTCTCCAAGACGTGAACATAAGGAAGAGGGTAAAATTTCCAACTTAAAACTTTCCACTTATGATTATTCTTCCAGACTGCATAACCAATACCATTAGGAGAAGTAGAATCCATAAGTACCCTAAGATCACCCAAAAGATATAATCCAGCAAATGTAGAAGTATGAGAAGCATAATACTTCATAACCAAATCATAGAGAGTCAGCAAGTCTTAATGATCCACTAGATGCAAAATTTCTTGCAGAAAGGTAAAAGATAGAGATGTTCCATCAAGCCTATAAATGATATTAATCTGTCCATTAGAAGACAGTTCCCAGTTAACCAACACATCTCTAATACCCTCGGGCCAATCATCAGGAGATCCTTCTCTAATAAATGAAGATTCATCAGCATCTAGATCCACTTCCCTATGCATAGAAGAAGATGAGATTTTCATCCTTGCCATTCTTTTAGCCCTTCTACCAGGAATATATATAGAATGATGAGAAGAAGGTTCAGTAGCAGAGACATTTGCTGACTCAGGTATTTCCACTGAAGTATTAACCAATGGAACATCAGCAGATACTTCAGCAGCTACATTATCATCCATCTGCATCCTAATTTGTGCATCCCTAACAGCAGCAAGCTCAACTTCTTTTACTTTGATCTCATGAATTCTTGCCAAATCAGCTTGTTGATCATCATGCAAGAGTTTTGCAGCTTCTTCACCCAATCTATCCTCCTCCATTTGTCTTCTGGTTCTCTTCTTAGAAGGAATATCTTCTTCTACAACCTTTGCTTTACCTTTATCAAAAACAGATGAAGCAACAGCAGTAGTTGTATCAGCAGCAATGGAAACATTATCAGCAGCTGGAGAGAAAGAGGCAGGAGATACAGTAGCAGCTTCAATTTCACCCTGCTTGAATTTCTGAGAAGAGGATTCTTTACCAATGGAAGACAGAGTAGCAGCAAGTTTAGGAGCAAGAAGGCCATCATGATGCAATCTAGTCCTAATTCTATTATAATGAAAGATTAATTGTTCATCTGAGAATGACCAGACTTGCTTCTTAGTCCAAGTATGATTATACAGGGCACTACTCTGATTCTTCACAAATTCCCTCATCATATTTCTTTGTTGTGCTTGGGTAAGAGGTTTACCTCTCTTTGCTTTGGCAATTTGTGCAGTTGTTTCTTTCCTTCTCTGTTTCATAAATGCAACCATTCGAGGAGCATAATCATCTTCATCCACATCATCTCCAAGAATTTCCTTAGCTAGACCAGAAGTAGAAAGCACTTGCCTTCCAATTTGCATCCAGTCAGATTCATCAAAGTTTGGAATAGCTGTATCCAATTCTCTTTGCCTTGCAACAGGTAGAGTAGAAACATATTTCCTTTCAACAGATTGAAATTCAGAATCAAACTTGGCTTGTAATTCCTTAGCCAACTCTACACTCTTCTTCTTATCTGCACATTCCTTCCAAATCTTTTCTTGCTCAAGTCTGTCAACTGTGGAGACAGGATCATCATCACAAATACTAACTCCTCCAGAGAATCAGCAGATACATCTTGAATACCTGAAGCAATAGGAGTATCAGCAGATCTTCTTGTATCAGTGTCTTCATCAGCAGTAAAAGGAGTTTCCACTGATTTGTAAGCCTTAACAGCAACATTCTCAGCATCAAGAGACTCACCAGCATTTTCCTTGGGAGCATCACCAACATGTGACACCTTGTTCAAATACTGTCTCCTCCTTTTTCTTTTAAACTGAATAGTCTCCTTTTACTTTGAAGATTCAACAGCTTTAGGAGAAGAAATGTTAGCCTGTTGAGCCACTTCAGCCAAGAATCCAAGAGGATCCATTTGTCTCTCCTCTTGTTCTTCATCAGAGGCAATCACAAACTTTCTTTTTCTTTTCTGCCCAAGTTGTGCTTCTAACTCCTGAACCTTTCCTTTCAAAACCACAATTTCAGCACCAAGTGAAGATTTAGTGTCTGCAAGCTCTGTTTGAAGATCATCAACCTTTTTGACATACCTGTTGAGCAAATCATATACAGAAGTGAGAGTAATAGGGTCCTCAGCTCTACCAGCAGATTGCTCAGTGGTAATGGGAGCATCATTGGGCCTTTCGGGAGAAATAGGCTCAAAAGTAGGAATACTTTCATTAATAGGCTCTCTTTCAGGACTAGGTGTGGGCATTCTAGTAATCTCAGGTTCAAAAGGTAAAGGTACTTATGTACCAAGAGACTGAAGGGTCTCTTCAACCTCAAGAACATGCTCATCAGGAGCAATAGAGATAGGTGGTGTGAGAGGTCTAGGTGAACTAGGTGATGGTGGAGGCTGGTCAGGAGAAGCATTGGATGCTTCAGCAGTAATGGAAGGACCCTCATCAGTGGCAACCGATGGATTACCATCAGCAGCAACATTGGGAGATGATGGATTTCCATCATCAGCAGGATGTATAGAGGGTGGAACATCAGCAGCATTACCTCACCAGCATCATTATTGCCTTGTTGCAACATAGCTGGCAATAGAGGGTGAAATGCTCCTTCATAATTAGTTCTCATAGAAGCAAAAACTTTCTTTGTGAGTGCTCCTATGGGACAAAAGGTTCTCTCTTGGGTTGTTATGCCTAATATAATTTGTAAAAACCTAGGGTACATTAGAAACTTATGCTTTTTCCTTTGAATATTTTCAATCATATTATCAAAGATAAACTTAGAAAAATTATAAGTTAAACCCTTTGAAAGACATACTATACTACAACCCAATTGGGTAGAAAACTGATCCCATCCTCCTGACTTATTGCTGATACACTGAAGCAATGTGTGCACCAAAAATCTCCACATAGGACAAAACTGATTCTTGTGCCACATGTCTGTTGCAGTACTTTGGTAGACAACATCTCTTAAGCCAGCAAGTATTTCTTCAGTGTAGGTATGATAGACACCACCTTCATCATCCAAACGTAGCTGTGTCCTAATCAATGATTCAGTCACCACATACTCTGCTCCATCAATAGTTGCTACAACTTCTGTGTCAGACCTCTTAGTAGCAGTTGCCCAAAATTGTTTCACCAACGATTCATAGATCACATTTGGAGAATGTGTTAGAGCATAATGAATCTTGGAACGCTGCAAAAAATCTACCATTGGATCATATTGCTCATGGCCTTTTATCTTAGTCAGAAAAGCAAGCTTGTTATGATCTTTCTTGAATTGAAGAGATGCCATGTGAAGATTTTGTGAGGAGCAGTTACGACTTAATCAATTTGGGAATGGGTTTAAATTGTTTGATAAGGGAATGAGTTATTTTGGGCAAAGTGATTCGAATTAGGTTATAAAAGGAAGTTACCCAATCATGGCCAAGAATATCGGAACATTTTGTTGACCATATCTGATGTGTAAAATAACTGTATCAACTTTCAAAATCAACCCTTCAGCAGAATCAATGGTCAATCTGCTGATCAATAGTCAATCAGCAGAATCAATGCAAGTGTAAAAATATCGTAAGTAAATATCTTGAGTTTTACTGTGCCACCGAACTCGCATTAATTACCATCAATCCTTGACTTTGCCTATAAAATATCCCCAAATCACTCGATATAGTTATCAATTATCCCCAATTAGCAACAAACCCTAATTTCTCATAACCTCACAATTGCCATCCCAAAAATTCTCCAAAAATGAACCCTATTGAGATATCTTCCGATTCATCATCATCTTCTGAGAGCAATGGGTCGGGTAATTATTATCCACCCGGATGCCCTGAGAAACCATGGCAAACTAAAGAAGAGGCTCGCAAAAAGAGGCATGACCTCAATGCTCCTTTACATTTAACCTCTGATGAGGAATCTTCTAAGGATGAAGACCCATCTTTCATTCCTCCTCATACTCCCAAAAGAACTCAGTTACCACCCTCTTCTTCGTCCATCAAATTGGCTTCTTCTTGCTCTCAAACAAGGACAAGAAGGGCCAATCCATCTTTACAACCCTCTTCGTCACCATGGTCAAGGAAGTCTAACCCTCTACTTCTAAAATCACGGGAAGTAGTGATTGGTCTTCCTGCTCCAGGATCTGGTGCTACATACCATGGACGCAAGGGAAAAGGCAAGAAGACAGAGATGATGAAAAGGGAAAAGGGAAAATGGAGTAGAAGATTGTGTGATGTTGTCAGAGACCAAATTTAAGTGGTATGATGTTGCCAGGGACCAAACATAGGTTCTTGAGCATCATCAACGTTTTCATCAATCCATCCTTCCATTTTTCACCTTCAGCTTCTTCATCGTACTGGACACGCATATCCACCAGGCTTTTGCAATATGAATGATAGGATTTTAGGATTTGTGTAGTTGAATATGGATAGGAATGGTCTTTAATTACTTTTGAAGTTGTTTGTAAGCTGTAACTTGTTTCTTGAATGAATGAACAACTTGAATTTATCTTTCATTGCACTTCTTGTCTTTCTCTTCAGTAGAAATAATGAACATCACATGTATTCCATTTCAGTAGAAACAATGAGAATCAGTTGTATTTACTTCAGTAGGAACAATGAAAATCACTTTTATCCTTCTTCAGTAGAAACAATGACTCCATCAGAAGAAACAAACTTTAGCTTACAGGACCTTGTTCCAAACAATCCAAACCAATAACTACACACACCTGTATTCTGTAAAACAGACACATAGTAGCAAACCAAACAAAAAAACTAATATGCTAAGAAACACATTAGATGGTTAGTGTTAATAACCTACAATATACAATATCTACAATAATAATCAATCTACAAAGTGTACAACTACAATCCTCCCCTGAGGCATATGCCTGCATTCAAGGGTTAACCATCCCAATGTGGACAACTAAATGTTGAAACCTAGGTCCATCAAAAGCTTTAGTCAATAAATCTGCCACATTATTATCTGTGTGAATTTTAACCACTTTTATCAAATTTTTTTCATATGCATCTCTTATAAAGTGGTGCCTAATCTCAATATGCTTTGTTCTATTGTTAAAAATTGGATTTTTAACAATGCATATGGTACTTTGATTATCAATAAAGATTGTGGTGTTCATGAAATTAAACCCATAATCCAACAACTGATTCTGTATCCAAAGTAACTGTCCACAACAATTGGCAGCAGCAACATATTCTGCTTCAGTAGATGAGGTAGCAACTATTGTTTGTTTCTTGCGTTGCCAAGAAATCAATCTTCTTCCAAGAAATTGGCAACCTCCAGTTGTGGACCTTCTATCCAAATTTGCACCAGCATAGTCACTATCACTATATGCTTCCAACTTAAAAGGGGACTCTTTTGGGTACCAAAGACCTAGGTTAGGTTGGCCTTTGAGGTACTTGAAGATCTTCTTGACTGCATTCAAGTGAGAAGTAAGTGGTGTAACTTGATGCCTTGAACAAGCACTCACAGCAAATGTAATGTCTGGCCTTGAAGCTGTTAAATACATCAATGAACCAATCATGGATCTGTATAAGTGAACATTCACAGCAGGATCTGGTTCAATGTTGTTCTTTGGTTTAGGAGCTTCATAAGGTGTAGTAGCAGTTCTGATACTTTCCATGCCAAACTTCTTCAAAATGTCCCTCACATATTTATCTTGACTAATAAATATACCATCTGGTTTCTGCTTAACTTGTAGACCCAAAAAGAAAGTAAGCTCCCCCATGGCACTCATCTGAAACTCACCCTTCATTAAATTCTCAAATTCCCTGCACCAAGCTTCATTAGTGGAGCCAAAGATAATGTCATCCACATAAACTTGCACAAGTATAATATCCCTGGAATTCTTCTTAAGGAAGAGTGTTTTGTCAATGGCACCTCTTCTGTAGCCATGCTTCAGCAGAAATGCTGAGAGTCTAGCATACCAAGCTCTTGGTGCTTGATGAAGGCCATAATGAGCTTTGACAACCTTATAAACATACTCAGGATGATCTGGGTCTTCAAAACCTTTGGGTTGAGTGACATAGACTTCTTCTTCAATCTCACCATATAAGAATGCACCTTTCACATCCATCTAATAAACCATAAAGCCCATATAAGATGCATAGGCCAAGAAAATCCTAATGGCCTCTACTCTAGCAACTGGTGCAAAAACCTCATCATAATCTATCCCTTCTTCCTGCCTGAACCCCTGAGCTACTAGGCTTGCTTTGTTTTTGACCACTATACCCCTTGCATCCATTTTATTCTTCAAAATCCATTTTGTCCCAATTGCATACTTCCCATCTGGTAGAGGAACCAATATCCAAACTTGCTGATTCTTAAATTGTAGCATTTCATCTTGCATTGCTTCAAGCCAACTTGGATCTGCAAGAGCTTGTGGGACACTGGTTGGTTCCATTTGAGAGAGGAAACAAGCAAACAGACAATGTTGAAAGTCTGTGTGATTGTCTACTTGTTGATTTGAGACATAGGAAATAAAAGCAACTTCTCCATACTTAGTTTGTTTTACTGTGCTTCTAGTACTAACAGGATCTTGAGGATCACCAATAATATTTTCTTGTGGATGTAGAATGTTGATCCTTTTTGTTGCATTGGGGTTGACAGCAATTGAGGTATCAAGATTGGTCATTGTGGGTACAAAAACACTGTCATAGGAAGATGAGGTGAAGATGCCAGCTTTGGGTTGGTGATTACCAAGATCTGAAGGACTTGGAAATCTAGTATATGGTTCTCCAAAGTCTGTGGACACCTTGGTAGAAATGGGAGTATATGCAGCAGTATTGTCAGCAGATATGGTGATGTCAGGAGAAACAAGTGAACTGTCAGAAGAACTGTCAGCGATATCCTGGTTTCCACTGACTGCTTGTGCTGATTGTCTAAGGAGTGCTTCAGCATCTTTTGCAAACTTCTCACCAAGCCTCTCAGCTTCTTGAGTGGCTGCATGCTCTTGCTTCTTGAGTTTAGCAAGATCCTCTGCATATTGTGACTCTTCTTCATTCACATCAGTAGAATCTTTTGCACCATTACCTGCAAACTGGTTAGGAGGAAATGAAGGTACAACAATGGTTTGTTCATCAAGCTCAGACTCATCTTCTGAGTCATCATCTAGGACACCTGCATTGTTAGAGGGAGATTCTTGTGTACCTGCAGATTGGTTAGCAACAAATCTAGTATAACCCAAATACTCAGTTAAGTAATCCAGGTCAAAATACCAAGCATGACCTTGACCCCTAAACATTAGTCTTTTCTTCTAGATATCTCAGGTTAAGAGTCTCCTCTATCCTTTTAGCATTTAGATTATATACCCTATAAGCCTTACTATGAGCTGAATATCCCACAATGTACCCCTCATCAGCTTTTCCATCAAATTTCCCAAGTGGATCGCTAGTGTTCAAAATGGTTACTTGACATCCAAAAGGTTTGAGGTAATGAATAGAAGGAACTTTCCCAGTGAGAAGTTCATCAGGTGTCTTGAAATGAGGTCTAGTGATAGATACCCTGTTCAAAACATAACAAGTAGTACTTACTGCTTCAGTCCAGAACATTGTGGGTAACTTAGAGTCTGCAAGCATTGATCTTGCAGCTTCTATTAAGGTCCTATTCTTTCTTTCAGCAACCCTGATATGTGCCTTTTTACACATATATTTTCTTCCGTTTTACAAACCAAAACGACCAAAAACACTCGGAAATGACCAAATAATGTTACAAATATCCTTGGAGTGTGTTTTTGTGTATTTCAGGTACAAAGGATTGAAAACAGAGCGAAAACGAGCATTTTTGGATCGACGTGATAACANAGATAATCTGTTAAGTAATCCAGGTCAAAATACCAAGCATGACCTTGACCCTGAACATTAGTCATTTCTTCTAGATATCTCAGGTTAAGAGTCTCCTCTATCCTTTTAGCATTTAGATTAGATACCCTATAAGCCTTACTATGAGCTGAATATCCCACAATGTACCCCTCATCAGCTTTTCCATCAAATTTCCCATGTGGATCACTAGTGTTCAAAATGGTCACTTGACATCCAAAAGGTTTGAGGTAATGAATAGAAGGAACTTTCCCAGTGAGAAGTTCATAAGGTGTCTTGAAATGAGGTCTAGTGATAGATACCCTGTTCAAAACATAACAAGCAGTACTTACTGCTTCAGTCCAGAACATTGTGGGTAACTTAGAGTCTGCAAGCATTGATCTTGCAGCCTCTATTAAGGTTCTATTCTTTCTTTCAGCAACCCCATTTTGTTGTGGGGTTCTTGGATTGCTATAGTCCCTTTTTATCATTTTAGAGTTACAAAGCTCTATCAAAACAGCATTTTTGAACTCTGTCCCATTATCACACCTAATACCTTTAACATTTTTGTTTAGCTGGTTTTCAACAAGGGTAACAAATTCTTTTAAAATTTGAGATGTTTCATCTTTAGTTTTCAAAAAGAATACCCAACAAAACCTGCTATAATCATCAGTGATTACCAAACAGAAGTACTTATGATGAATACTTCTTACTTGAGTTGGACCAAAGAGATCCATATGTAGCAATTGAAGAGGTTCTGAGATAGTGCTCACAGCTGTAATTGCTTTGTATGAGGCTCTGTGTTGCTTCCCTTTGTTACAAGCAACACAATTGTGCTCATTGGTGAAAACTTTAGAAGGAAGTCCTTGAACGAGACCAAGTTTAGAAAGCCTGTTGATGGTCTTGAAATTCACATGAGCCATCCTTCTGTACCATTTTGTAGATTCATCCAGGGATGCTTTAGCCACCAAGCATGTTAGATCACCTTCAGGTTGGACATCATTCATGTTGAATGTGTATAGGTTGTTGTTCCTTGGAACTCTCAGTTGGAAGTTTGAAGTCTTTAGAGAGCACAAGACATTCATCCTCAGAGAAGAAGACTTTGTTCTTTGTGTCACAAATTTGTGATACTGAGAACAAGTTGAAGTGTTGCAGTTCCTTTACATAATACACATTCTCAAAATCCAATTTTGGTGTTCTAGTAGTTCCTTTCCCTGTGATTTTACCATCACCTCCACCAAAAGTCACATTGCCTCCATCTTCTATGGGTACAAAATCAATCATCTTTTCTCTGTTTCTTGACATGCTCCTAGAACAACCACTATCTACTATGCCAACTTCTTTACTCTTCAGGGGATGATCCTACAACAACAACAAAAATATACAAAGTATAAGTACACTTTGGAGACTCAAGTCATTACTGACTTGAGCCTGCCTTGTGGATCACAAGAGTTAGGCCATGTAGATGTACAAGATCCACCATTGTTCTTGGACCTTGTTTGATAGTTATATCCCTTATTATTCCAAGAACAACTTGCTGAGGGCTTAACAGCAGTATTCCATGGTGCCCCCCACCCCATATACATTGGGTGATAATAACTAGGCCAAAAACCATTCGAAAAGTAAGAATTATTAGGTCTATAGAATGGTCTAGAAACTTGTCTTTTTCTACTAGGTTGAAAAGGTCTATCAGCAGAAATAGGTGTATCAGCAGGAACTGATTGATCAGCAGAAGCTGATTTATCAGCATAATTGGATCTGCTGGTTGAGTGAGTTGCTTGTGGAACATAAGAGGGTATATCATGGATATGTTTCCACATTGGTCTAGGTCTCTTCTGACTAGCACATACACCCATTCTTTGCTTATGAAAATTACAATCCTTGATCATGTGAGATTTACTTCCACAACTTGTATAGGCAGTAGACCCTTGGTCAGAAGACATGTCACTGGTAGAACAAGAGACAAAGTCAGCAGTATTAGAATTAGGGTCAGGCAAGTCACTTGACTTTTTGCCATAAAGATGATGTGATCCATCAAATTCTATAGTGGTGGAAAAGTCAATGGGCATGTGTTCTCCTCTTATAGGTCCAGGCACAGCATGTAATGAACCTTCTTTAACATAATTAGCTAAACCTGCTGGTGTGGTCCTACCAAGGTCATTCCTAGCTTCTAAGCCAACATACTTTTTGAAACCTAAACCTATATTATAATTTACAGCTTGACATCTATATAAACAACTAGCTAGATAATCACCTGATATCAACCACTTTTTGTATGTATTTATTTCCCTATCTAGCTCCTCTTTTAGTACTTGGTTGTCAGATTCTAATTTAGCATTTACTTTCTTAGTATATATCAACTCATCTTGTGCACATTTCAAATCTCTTTTTAACACACTGATTTTCTCTTCATAAGTAGCCTGATTCTTTTGAAACCAAATTTTTTGTTTTTCTAAAGTCCTTAAACCATTTTTATATGCCTCAAGTTCTTTATAACACTCATTATATTGTGGTTTCAATTCATCATAAGATTCCTTAAGCTCATTATATTTGACACTACAACCAAACACACAATTTTGTACTTGAGAGACGCCCATAAAGGCAACTTGATCATGATGATCCTCTGTATCACAGCTGGCCAGTAATCCACTCTGACCAGCTTCACCATCACTAAGTTCATGAGTCTTCCAGTCAACATGATCATCCACAGTCACCAAAGCTTTGGAAGGTCCAGCTTTGGAAGTTCCAACATCTCCTTGATTCTGGTGATAGGTAGAGTACCTAACCTCATCAGTAGTCTTCATATCCTTGCATTCTCTTGAGAAGTGACCCATCTGTCCACAAGTGTAGCACTTGATCTTTCTTCTCTCAAACCTAGCTGGATCTCTTCCATTGAACCCAAACTTTCTCCCAGACTTGTTCTCAAACCTCTTGATGTTCAATGAAAGCATTGCCACCTGCCACTTCAAGTTCATCTCTTCCATATCCATTGGATCTACCTGTTCAAAATCCTCATAAGATAGTTGTTGCTGACTTTCATAGTCAGCAACAATGGAGTGAAGTACATCTTCCAATACACTACTGGACTATGATTGAGTATTTGATTTGGTGGTGGTGTATGAAGATGAAGCTGAGGAAATTGGGCTTGATATATGAGGCATCATAATTGAGGTGGAGCTGACAAAAGCTGAGTAAGTGGGAGTGGATGAACGAATTGTACTTCTGACATTTGGCTCAAGAGTTTTAAGCTTGTTGTATAGATCATCAAAAGACATCATGTCCAGTCCACCCTTAGCTTTGAGTGCAATGCTCACTTGCAGCCAAGATGGAGGTAAGGATCTTAGGAACTTTGCATTGCAATCTTCATTGTCTGGCCTGGCTTTCAGTTGATTCAGTTGACTCAGGATCTTGTGGAACTTGTCATATCCCTTGTGGATACCTTCTTCCTCTGTGATCTGAAACTCTTGAAATTGCTGCTTGAGCATTGATTTCCTCATCCTTCTGGACTCCTCATTCCCACCAAACCTAGCTTTTATGGCCATCCAGATATCCTTTGCATTAGTCATGAAGTGAAAGTCACCCAAGTGATCCTCTGGGATAGCCTGAAGGAGAATAGTTCTAACTTTACTTTCCCTCTGCACAGCTAGAATTTCTTCAGCAGTTGTAGGATCAAGATGGTACATCCTTCCTTCTTGATCAGTTCTAGTCCTCTTCGGGCTATTTCCTTTAAGGACCACCTTCCAAAGATTGTAGTCAATATTGGTGATCCAGTTCTGCATCTTCATAGCCCAAAGTTCATATTCTTCTTTCTTGAGGTAAGGGAATTTTGCATTACTGTTTGTGAGATTGAGTTGTTGTAAGGATGTGGTTTTTTGATTGAGTGTAACTCCTGTCTCATTGTCAGATCCAGGCATGATGGTTGGTTGTTTTGGTTTTGAGTGTGTAAAAAGGTGATGTTCTTAGTATCATAGAGACTCTCCCCTGGCTCTGATACCACTTGTTGAATCTAAGACCTTGATAGATCTTTGAGTACTCGTGAATCATCAGCAATGTTTATGTAATCACAAACACACTAATAGAAAGTCTCCAATACTTGTATTCTAAAGCGGAAACAAACACAAGTAATAACACAGAATACTAAGAACTCTTTGATCCTCTATGAATCCTTTATATAAACTAAAACTTGTTTTTCAAACTCGTATATAATAAGATGTTCCTTTTATAGACAAGGAACCCTAACCTAAACCATTTCACAAGAAACGTATATTCTATAAACTATATAAGATATGCATTATCTTCTCCTAATAAAACTCATGCATATGCTAACTAAATTACAAAATACGCGGTTTATCTATATCCACAGAAACACACTACGCAGAAACTATTCTTCCGCAGAAAGTTATCTTCAGCAGATTCCAGCTCTTCAGCAGAATCCATCAGCAGAATCAATCAGCAGAATTCTTACTTAGCATAATTCCCAACACATAGTATATTTATAAGATATACTTAAATAATTAACTATAATAAGGAAGAAGAGTAAGATTACAATTTATCCTTTAGCTTGAGAGGTAACACTTTCGTTTTACATCCACAAACTTCATAATCTGTAAGTTTGTACTCCCAACTAAATACTTCTCCTTCAATATCTATAATACACGTAAGATTAAAATTTATTAAAAAAATAAAAATATGTAAATTGAAATATACATATTATTAAAAATTGTACATATTGAATCACATACCAACAGGTAATTCTGTGTTTAGATTCAGTGACATTATGTCAGAATATTCCGTGACTTCGAATCCAAGTTTATTAACATTGCCATCAAATGCATTTGACCGACGCGCAGTTACGAATCCATCAAAGCTTATTTTGTATGGATGTTATGTGTATTTGTAACTTGTGTTATTAGGAATAACATTAAAATTGCTCATAAGAATAACCATATCTTCTTTGAAATACTTATCAAGAAACGCCAATCGACCATTGTTCACGATAACATGAATCTTATCACCCTAGGAAATAAGGATAATATAATAAATAAGTTGATAAAAATAAGTGTATTAAACGAATGAAAAAAATAATTAAAGGAAAAAAAAAACCTTTTCGTCTAGGACAATCATCTCAAAGTGTCGATGAGTTGTTGGCATAGATGTTGCTCCGTAACACCATGTCCTTAACACTTTTACATTAATAGTGCAACGATTTAGTTCTGGTGTTAGCTTACTGATACAAGTCTTTCGTTTCGACATCTTCGTTTGTATGCACGATATAAAGATTTGTGAATTAGGGTTATAGTGTTATTTGTTCGGCGAGTATATATAGATTATTTAACACAACCTAAGTAGGAAGGAAGCCACAATCAAGATAATTACTTTTTTTTTTAAAAAAATCGTATAATATATCCATTATATTTGTTAACATGTTTAGGAAATCATAATAATTAATAAAAATAATAAACAAATAAGTAAATCAAAATTAAACAAAAATAAAAACACACAAAGTTTTTGGGTATTATTAATATAAAATCGAAAATAAAACATCTAATACATAAACATAAAACATTCTTTATAAAACGCAACAGTCATGTAAAATCGAACCTCAAATATTTAAACGTTAATACTAAACAATAATTATTAACGAACGTAGCATTCACATTCTTCAGCAATACATTTACACGTTTGTTGACACGAACGGCAGTAACAGTTATCATCTTCATATTCATCTTCTGAATTTTCACAATTCTCGTATTCCCATTTATCCCACCACTCTTTTTCTTTCATGACATCTAGTATGTGAATACATTCTTTTTCTCTTTCCTCCTTTGTTTTCAAATCTTCAACAATCAATGGTTTTTTGTTCTCAACAAGTTTTAATTCAGTATTTGTAGCAATGATCTCTAACGTATGTAAAGCAAATTCATCGCCTTTGATAACTTGCTCCGACTCTTTGTCCTCAGCACCGTTTAACTCCATAGTTGAAGAAATTAGTGTTGGTGATTTCATATTAGTTTTGTGGATGTGGGAATAAAAAACATACGACTAAGGTTAACATTGAATTTTTTTTTCGGGGAACATATATAGATTATTTAACATAACCTAATTGTAAAAGGAAACTCAATATTATATAAAATTGGTATGGATAATGTATATAATTTTGAACTAATTGTTTTGTAGTTCATATAAAAATAAAGTTTGATATGGCATTTTAAATATATATTGTAAATGATAAAAGAAAAACAATTATCACTCTTGATATTATTTACCTAAAATCAAATATATATATATATATATATATATATATATATATATATATATATATATATATATATATATATATATACACAAATTATGTTATTAACTTTAATTTTATTAACCCGGTTAGTTTTGTACAATGCATTAAGTTAATATTGTTATAATTAAAGATAAAAATATGTATCTAAAATGAAAGCAAAAGAAATAAACATAAAGCGACAATGAAACTGTAGGAACGTAAAGATAACAACTTTATCACACTTAAATAAACACAATATGTAGTAAAGATGGTGACTTGATGATATATATGTATGTGTTTTAGAGAGAGAAAGTAGTAATAGAAACTAGAGAGAATTTCATATAAAACACACACTTACACACACAAGCACACATACAAATGACTAGGTATGTGCCTTTTATACATCCATCATATGCTTAATGGATGGGCTTTCTATGGGCTTGGGCTTGGACTTGGTTACATGATTGAAGAACAAGGCTTATCTAACATAACTTAACATATTAGCTTGCCAAGTCCATAGCCCAATATTCTTAATTATACTTATTCTAACAAACGACACAAGATATTTAATTATGAGAATGACCATCACTTTTCTATAATTCTTAAATGCTAACAATCTCCCCCTAAGGGGTGGTCATTCGAATGATGCTCCATGTGATTAGGTCTTCTTTGTTCTTTGTCTTGAACTTTGTGTGTCGTTGTAGAATAGTCTTTATTCTTTGTTCCGTCATGCTTTGTGATCTTTGATAAATGACTTTACTTCGTTCTTTGTTCTTTGTGTGGTTGATTCATCTGCCTTTTGTCACATCTTTGTCTTTGTAGGTTAGACGCCTTTCCAACATGCTCATATGTCTTTAGTCTTTGTCATACATACATTTGTTGTTCTCGTTCTTTCACTTTGATCTTTGTCACTTAACTTTGTAGATTCTTTCACATAACGTAGAATCTTTCTTTGACATCTTCTATGCATTGATCTTTGGTGAGAACTTTCTTTGACTTTGAGATGTATGTATGAGCATGTGGAAATTAATGTGGTGGTTGTACCTGCATAAAACAGTTAGCAATAAAATATCCGGTACTTACAGGTTCGGAATTAGAGTTCATCAACAGCATAGTGTGAAGACTCCTTCTAATCCTTACCATGGCCGTTCCTAATCGGATACCCCCGAAAGGGCTTACACAGACATACCGAAGTACACCCACGATTAGGTGAGTCACTGGAGATCACCCCACGACTGTAGAACGTTTGAAACAACCGCGAACACTAAGCGTAACCCATAAAGAATTACCGAAGTGACCTGCTGTCAGGGCTGTTTGATGTTGACCCTGGCGGGAGTTTCCGTTCAATCATTGAGAAATACATAAGTAAATTCTCTCATAAACGTTCTGGCAGATTGCTAAGATCTGCGTAGGACTCGATAGTTTACATCTGGTGTCCATTGATGTAGAATCACCAGTGTAGAGATATTATGTGTTCCTAAGAGATCTTATGATGTAATCTCGGGGCTCTAGACTCAATAAGTGCACAATTGGTTTCCAATGCGGAGGTATGGAGCAGAGGGCCTCCTTTTCAATATCAACCATCTCTAAGAGACGGGTCGATAGATTACAATGGTTCCCCGTGAGAATGAAACAAGTATCTTTTGAGAGATACCCGAGTGGCTAGAAGGTTTAAGTGCAGTGCGTCACTGGGTCCATGACGTCTTGTCTTCAATACTGGTGTCACCTTATTAACAACCAGTAGCATATGAGTTGAACCCGGTGTCTGCCCTAAGGTTGAACATATGGAGGGCTATTTCTTTTCACCCTTTTCATTACTTTTCTTTTTAATTCTTCAACCCCTTCTTTCTCCTTTCATTCTTTACTCCTTTTTACAAATCATACCTAAGGACTTCTAATTCTAATCTATTCGAATTGTCCTTGGGTAGATCCCTCCGGCTCTGGCGGATCATAGGACGGTTTTTCCTAACCTTAGTCACCTTATATCACCATGACTATCCTATTGTTGCCATAAACCAAACATTTGAAAATCTTCTCAAAGTGTTTATGATAAAACATATTTTAGTTAACACTTTGAGAGTTTTGATTTCTTTTGAAGGACTCCCCCTTCACATGTGCTCATGCAATTTTATAAGAAATTTGCACATGCAGGAGGAGTTTGCACTTTTGAATTGATCCACTTTCAGTGAACAAGACCGATTCGAGACACGTTTACATCACTAGCTAGACTAGCTTGAAATTATTACCCGGCCTGGTCAAGTCCAAAGAAACTTTCTCCAATTGGTATATTCTACTTAGACAAGCCCTATTCGAGACACGTTTACATCACTGGTTAGACCAGCTTGAAACTATTACCCGTCCAAGACAAGTCTTTTCGATTACAGACATATAAGTTTCGTCAATTCGAGGGTCAATTCTGAGTCTAGCACTGACATTTAAGTCATCTCAAAGGAGCTCGAGATTCTTCCACTATCTTTAAACATTTTTGATCACATTTTAATCACGTCTTCTCCCCCTCAAAAATAGCATATCGTGATATTTTTGATATCAACTGATTAAAAGAAGAGCTTTTGGAGAGATAGACAGATTTGTTTTTGCTTGAAATCGGAACATTTTTCTTATGTAATACTCCCCCTTAATCAAAGCATATTCAAAATGAAATTTTCGGGAGGGAGTTTCTTTTTGAAATGCGAGTCATGTACTGAAATGTACACAAGTCATTTTGTGAAAACGAGTTTTTGCTAGAAATCTTTTCGTTTGTTTATACTCGAACTTTTTGAAAAAGATTTTGGTTATGAACGTTCGAGTTCTGATCTGAAATAATCAGAAGTCATCATTGAAGTGCGGGTTTCGTACTGAAGTATACGAAAGCCATCGTGAAGAAATTTGAGAAACAAAATATTTTAGAAAACATTAAATGAACTCCCGCTCAAGCATATGTACATATCCGTGTCATTTTTGAATAACATTTCTAGAAACGTACATAATATCGATTATACGAGAGACATGTCGTGAGAAGAATATTTTTGGATTTTTTGGTTTTATATTGTTTTTGGATTTTTGAAATTTTCTATTTTTGTATTTTGTTTTTAATGGTTTTTCAAATTTTGTATTTTGTTTTCCAAAAATATTTACAGTGAAGCGGTTTTGAAAACATTGTTCAAGAAGATTCGAGAAGGCATTCTAACTCCTCAGGGATTAGGCTTCGCATGCCAATTCGTCAAACTAAATCGTCAAACCTATCTTTTGGAAGGGCTTTAGTAAATAGATCGGCGAGTTGGTATTCCGTCTTAACGAAAAATAATTCAACAGTACCCTCTTCTACGTGCTCTTTGATGAAGTGGTAGCGGACTCTAATATGCTTCGTCTTAGAATGATGAACGGGATTGCACGAGATGGCTAT